>JBBKCR010147970.1:0-18773 GCA_037577295.1 Ladigesia roloffi
CGCGGAGCGAGTCCTTCGCCTCCTGTGCATTAGTGCCGCAACTCCGTAATGCAGCTCCGCGCAGCAGGAGCAGTAATGGAGCTACGATAAAACCCCACGGCAGCGCCACATTAACGACCCTACGCAAAATGTGCCCAGTATTATTATCCACTGAAGAACACGGGGAACTTCCTGTTGTGTTGGAACACGATCTCAATTGAAAGGGTCACACGGGGCTTATTATATTATTTTTGTTCCATCAGCACCAGTAGCTCAGCCCTGACAATGCTAAAGCACAGCAGCCTCTTGGTCTTCAACACAGTGATCGTCAGATCAAACTAATTTGAGCTTGATTTTTATCATACTGGAGGAATACCATTTTTAAAAGGTAAAGTTGGCATTTGCCTGATACCCTTATTCAGAACGACTTACAATCATAAGTTACAGGGACAGTGCACCTGAAGCAGCTGAGGGTTAAGTGGCTTGTTCAAGACTGGAGCCTAGATGAAGGAATTCCAACCACTCAGCAATTAGCACCACCAGTATACTGATCACCACCTGATCATCTGGAATCTGATTCAAGTCTTAAGTTAGATGTTCATTGTTATTCTTAAATGATTCATACATAGGTCACTTTGTGGCTTAACAAACAGTAAATATTTCTCTGAAACTGGTCATGTTCAGGGACTGGACTGCAAATGAGAGACTTTAAAAGTCTTTCACCATGCTTACAGTAAAATTTGAAGGTGGACATACAACATGTCCTGTCAGATGAGGAGACGGATGTGCAGATATGGGGACATTGTTATTCATTAACCCCCAATCCCACACTACTAAGATAAGTACAGAATTAATACTTTATTGTATTAATAGCCAATCCACAAACACTATTTATTTTTCCTTACTGCTGATTGGTTGCTGCCTTTTGATGCCCAGAATTTCCCTGGTGGAGCTTCTTTTAAAGCCCTGTATTTTTATTACTGTAAATTACACTAATATTTACTGTAATTACCTGCTTATACCAAGGAACTTAGATTATTATGAGCAGATCAGAGTAGTTACTGCATAGAATTTGTGTACTAACCCTCCAAACTCACATAATTAAGATAGGTATAAAGTAAATACAGTAAACCCATGCATGAATTACAGAAACGTTTATACAGAGGGTAAGGTCGGTATTTTACACTTTACAACTGTGGAAATTCAGTGTAAACTGTACAGTACAAATACGGGTTCACGCTTACATTTTCTTTGAAGGTAATGAGTTTAAAATGCAATTAAAATGTCTTGTGAGCATTTTTTATACTATAAAAAATACGCATTTATTTGCATTTTTACTGCATCACAACAACACAGCTTTTCCCTATATGCAGTGATATCGGAACATAACCCCCATGAAAAACAGAGGTTTACTGTACTTTATTGTATCAGTGTTCTAACCCCCCAAACTCCCATTATTAAGATTAAGTACAGAGCAAATTATGACTTCAAACAGACAAATGCACTCATACAGGTCCATTTTCTGAGGAACGTGCAGTAAAGAGACTTGTCTTTCTGAAGCTGGTTTTATTGAGCCAGGGAAAAGGATACTGACAGTATTAACAAAATTGATGATTTCGCATTTTCTGCTGAGGTATGAGGATCCAAAACACATGAATGTCCCTCTGAAGCATCTTTAGTTGTCCTCTCAGTCATCATGACTCCAGAATACAATGGGCAAGACCCAGAACATGAGTGCCGGGGACCCATACACATTGTCCTCTGACCTCATACATGTCCAGCGTCCGTCCATCTCTCACAATTAAAACAATTAAAACACTAAAACAGCTCATTAACTATTCAGCAGTTAAGCTGTAAAACTGCAGCACTGCTAGCTCCTGTGGAATTTATACTCCACATAACAAATTAAACATTAAAATGACAAGATTTAAATATTACAGTTTAGATAATAAGCCAATTAAAACTGAGCTGTTTCACTGCAGCTCTTTAGCTTTTTATATTTTAACTGTAGCATTTAGCTACTTTGCGTAAGCAACAAAAATAATGAATTTTTAAAGTTGCAACTTTTAGCTAATTAGCACTACCAATTAAACTTTAAATATATAAAAAATTATCATTATAAAATATATTCTAACTGTAGTATTTAACTATTTTGCCTGACTGCTTAATCAAATTTTTAAAATATATATATGTATTTTATAACTGTAACATTAACTTTATTTTAACAGTAGCATTTAGCCTTTACCAATAAAACAGAAATACTTTAAATTACTAATTACCAGTTTAAACAGAAATATTGTAATTCTAGCATTTAACTATTCAGATAAAAAACACTTAAATACATTTACATTTAGCATTTAACCATTTAGCATAGTGTGTGTGTATATATTTATATATATCACATGTACTTATTTAGCATTATAGATTAAAAACAAACATTTCTGACAGTAGCATTTGGCTACTTAGCATTTATCATTAAAATATAAAAAATGTGTTTCTATTTTAGCATTTAGGGTTAAAAATACAGATGTTTCAGCTGTGTTGATTTGTAGTATTTAGCTCTTTAGACCTTACAGTTGAAAAAAAAGGTAAGTACAAGGTAAGAACAGCAGCACAGTCTGAGCTTAACAATGGTTGAACAATCAGTGTGCACTAAAATGGCTAAGTATAAATAATCCGGTTTAAGACATTGGTATGAGGATAAAGGACCAAACCTCATTGTCCTTCAGGATTAAAACGGCTTATATTGTGCATAAAAGTACATGTATATTGATCATATATAGCAAATAAATTGTAGATCTAGTGTTAATATATGCAAATAAAAATGTGTGAATAGCTGGTCTAAACTGATGTAGCCTGAATGGGTGGAGCTAAATTCCTCTAGGCATAATTGGTGGGGCAAAACTGATGTGGGCTAAGTAGGTGAGGTTAAACTTTTGTAAGCTAAATGGGTGGAGCTAAACTGATGTGGGTTGAATGGGTGGGGCTTAACTGTAGTTGATTGAATAGGCGGAGCTAAACTGATTTTAGCTAAATGGGCATAGCTACATATGCAACTGTGCAAATGAAAACATGTTAAAGGCAGAAATATGAATGTCAGTGTCAATTTACTGTAAATTAAAAATCAAATATAGCTTATTTATAGTAAACCACAGAAATAAAAAGGGGTCAGGGGTCAGAACAGAACTTGAATACTTCATCCACATCACATACAGATCGGAACATCTCCCACTTTGTTAACTTGTTTATAAAGAAAGAATGAAAATAAAAAGCAACCACTGGTTAAAATGCACCATAAATCATAAAGATATACCTCTATCTCTCTCTTTATCTGTTCATTAATTATATCCTGTAATATAATCTCATTTGAAAATGACTGAAAATTGAGCTGCATTATTTATTTATTATTTATATTATTCCCACATGAATGAAACACACAAACACCCTGAAAAATACCCAAAATCAAACACAACCCTGCACTGGTGTGCTTCATTCATGTGGAATTCCCAGAGAATTTGTTATGTAATTTAATAAATGCAGCCATAATTCAATTCTCTTCATCTCCAAAAAATTATACAGGTTGTTTTACTGTCCCTTGAAGACTGATTTATTTAAATTAACTCTGTTATGATTGGCAGGCTTATTCAAACAGCAGTCTATACTGAAATAACTTAATTATGAATGGTTGGGGCTAACCTGTTGCAGGCAGAATGGGTGGAGCCAAACTGCATTAGCCTGAATGAGAGGGGCTAAACTGATCATTTTGTCAATTTTGTTAACAAGGTCAGAAAGGTCAGTTTAGACTACAGCCCAGGTCTGTCTCTGGAAAACGCTCAGGTAATTTCAGCCCATTTCGGGTTTCAGTGAAGAAATTCTAAGTACACTTGATTCAACAGTGTTGCAGCAAATACACACACACCCCATCATACCCAATATTCAAGCATCTAAGCTGTGACCGTCTGGTCCTCCTGACCTCCTGACCACCTCCCGAAACTCCAAACACAGAGGATTAGGCAGAGAACTGAACACTGAACAAAAACACTTTCCAGTAAAACATACTCTTTCATCACCTGTATATCAAGACTCAATAAAAAATAAAAATAAAGGTTCCTCAATAATTTTCGGACTGGACGTAATGTAACAGCACAACATTCACATTTCTCTCATTAAGCAAAGTCATTCTTTCAAGGGGAAATCCCCCCATAATTAAGGGTTTAAGTTGTAAAGAGATGTTCAGACTAAGTTTAAAATGATAGGCTTCATTTTGGAGAAACTCATGAGTCGGAACATTTGAATGTGGTTGTGAATGAAACCAGATATCTGCCTCTTAAGGCTCCCTCAAAGAAAGTTATTCCAAGATATTGTTATGGTTGTGTTGAAGCCTTCGATTTGAGAGGCATTTGGTTCTAAACCTGAAGAAAATTGGTTTAATTGAGGTTCTCCATGATATATCATCATAACCATTTTTATAAAGAGACACATGGAGCTTCACTGGGAGTCACTGGTAGTGAATAAATATGGTGTTGGAGACGTCTGGTTCTATTCACCTGCACTCAGCATCTACAATTAAATGTTTTACACTAAACTCACTCTGAACCCACTCTCCTCACATCTTCTATGACCTTTAGGTACCTTTATTTTTTTAAGCATATTTCAAAATGCATAAAACAAAACCCTCCTTGTTTCCAGTTATGGTAAAAAGCAGGTGTGAAAGATATTCCCTGTAGAAGCAGCATGTCTTGTGTGGTTATGAATATGTCGGTGAGAAATTCAGTAAACAACAATAAACACCGCTAGTGCGGTCAGGAGCAGCTCTGGATGCTCACGGTGATAATGATCATGACTTCTGTATAAAACTGCTACATGTGTGTAAAGGCAGAGCGTTCAGCTAGCACTGAGTCCCGGAATAAAGAGAGGCTGAAGTGCTTCATCTGTTCATTAAGACAATACAGGCTTTAGTACAAAGGCTCAGGTATCTAGAACTCATGGCTATAAATGCATAAACATACATCCCACTCACTTAAACAATCAGCGCACAGCTCCAGCGTGCTTCTTCTCCCTCCGGGAACAGAAAGGTGGTGTAAAAGTCACTGCAGTAAATCCGACGCTGTTGCAGTCCAGGGAATGGGAGAAAAAAATAAATCAGGCGACTCGTGACTCATCAGCGGTGTTACTGCAGACCAGTACCGGATGATCCCACCATCCCTGATTTGAAGCAAATTTGATTTCCTTCACAGTATATGTGTAGAAATTCGTATTATACAGAGATGCCAACAATTCCACAATTTCACCCCCCTAGCACACACATACACACATGTTCCCTCAACTAACACCCCCCCAAATCCTCCTTCAACTGATCCCCATCAATCAATATTGAGTCAATACCCGCCGCAAACCAGGGGGACACAAGAAACAATCTGATCTGATTCTGTGACAAATCCAGCAAGAGCAGGCACGGAACAACCAGAAAGGTTGAAAAAATGCAGCAGAAATATTGTAAAGGTCTTCAAAGCATTATCACAAATAACATAATAAAGTGAATTGGCTGAAATAATTTGATGAAAAGTGGTTTTAGCTAATATAGTGTAATATTATGTGAAGTTTTAGCTGAAGTAGTTTAGAGTAAAGTGACATTTTAGCTGAAATAGTTTTGTATGAAGTGAATTTTTAGCTAGTATAGTGTTTTATTATTAAATACTTTAGAGTAAAGTGGAGTTTTAGGGTGTACTCATACTAGAAGTTGGAACCATGCTCGAGTACATTTGACCACTTGAGTGCAGTTCGTTTGACTTGTGTGAGTGCTCTGCATTGTGCTTGGGCCTGGTTCATTTAGCCGGCCCTGGCCCGCTTGGAGAAGGTGTGCCGGTTGGACTCGGTTTGCTTGTAGTGTGGGCGCTAACCGTGCTGGAGCACAGAACAGGACACATAACTTCACATTTTTGTGGCGTTCGCAAAAAGAATTTTACTCCTTTTTTGGCAACTGTGCCTAGTGTGAGTACACCCTTAGTGCAAGATAGGGTTCGTAGAGATAATATAATATTAAGAATTAGCAGAAACAATGCAATTTTTTTTTGCGGCAATAACATGGTGTAAAGTGTGATTAGTAAAACAACATCAAATAACATCAGATGATGCGTCAATTAAAAGGTCAAGTAAATTGTAGTAGGAACACTATGAGTGATGTACTGTAACAAAGTTTTAGCTAGAATAATGGCAGAAATATCACAGAATCAGGAAGTGAAGTGAACCACTGTAGCCTAGTGTAACATTAACAGAAAAACGGGTTATTCAGAGAAGTAAGTAGGAGAGGCAGCAGCTGTATTGAAAGATTTCACGCTAAAAGTAAAGCTAAGGTTTAAGCTAAAATACCACTGGGTGTGGGTGTCTGGGTGGATGTGTGTGTCTGGGTGGCATCTCTGATTCTTCACTCCAGCTCTCAATCAGGATTAAGTCCATGTCTGGACTACACAGGTAAAAACCCCTCCGATCACAATTTAGCCGAGGATTAAAATTAATATGGGTCCAGAACCTGCGTCTGGGTATCTGTCCACGTCAGCCTCACCAAAACACAGGAGATCAGAGGTCATCAGGCCAGCAAGTGTATTTCCGGAGCATTCGCATAGGCACAGGCACAGGCACAGGCACAAAGTATATCTGAGGGATCTTCACGCTTGAAAGTGCACAGGCAAGCAGGACATCTACAGTGCTTCCCGAGGACTAGCTTATCAGAACAACACAAATACATGCGTCTAGCCCCGCAGTCTGGCTCTTCCTCATCCCTATACCTTGCTGCGGTGGATTCCAGCCATGAAAGCAGAGGACAAGGCTGTGTGTAAATGACAAAACCCTTTCTTTTTCCCATCCTTCAACCTCTGAGGTTCAGGGGCTGAGGTTCTCCAGCAGTTCTGGGGTGAGGTACTCCATGGGCACGGCAGGCAGGTGCTTGGCGGGATTTGGCGGGCATGCTGGTGACTGCAGGGCTGAAGGGTTTAGCAGGAGACTGTGCTGACCGTCCACCTCCTGCACTACCGCATAATCTGAGACAGGGGGCAGCACCGAGGGTGGTGGTGCTTCAGGCAGAAAGTAAGGTGTCTGGGCGTCCGCACCAGGTGCAAAGTACCCAACACACCAGGCTTGGGATTCCTCGCCAGGCTCGGGAGCAAGGGTGTGGTAGGCATTTTCCAGAGCCGAACTGCAGGGGGTAGTAGACTCAACCTGCCTAGCGACAACTTCTGGAGAATAACCTCCACTGGGATCTACCACCAGGAGCTGCAGCTGCAGCTTGTTCTCATTCTCATCCTCACCAATTTCTCCTTCCTTCTTCTTTGTCTTCTCAGCCAGGTCCTTGCCAGACATGTCATTCTGCTGCCCGGGTGACAGAACCACGCCCCCTGCTGGTGTGACATCACTGACCTGGGCGTAAAAGTCCATGTTGATCCAACTTTGGCTGACAGGCTGTGTCTGAACTGGAAAGAAGGGAGTTTCCGAAGTCTCGGGGCCAGGGGTTGATGGGCTGCTCTCGCTGACCAGTGGGTGGAGCTCTTCCATTCCAGAGTGAGCCATCAAAAGGCCCTCGGGGTCAGGCAAGAAGTCCGGGTCATAGCAGCTGGCACGGCCCGAGTCATCGTCGCCCTTCAGGCTGGGCCGTGTCAGTCCCAGCAGGCGCCGAGTGTCTGAACTATCATCTTTGTCGGCGGCATCGTCCAGGTCCAGCTGTATAAACTCCACCCAGGGGTCCTCACGGTACGTGTCAGGGTTGTACATGTGCTGGCTACTCAGAAGAGAGTTCAGCTGGTCCATCTTCCCGTTCTGCAAACAGAAAACACCGTTATTTATGCAGGAGTTCTCATACCAGACAGAACAACTAGTGAAACCTTCACTCAAGCAGGGAGACTTTCATGACTTTCACAAGTCAGGGGAGCTGAGTGCTCCTGCAGTGTTCTCACTGAACTTCTGGCCCAAAAAACTGGGAGGGTGCGTCCAAAATTCTACATCTTGGCTTTTATCTGGGAAACATTAAGTGTATGTGTGTGTGTTTGTGTGTGTGTTTGTGTCTGTTGGGGGACGGGTGCAATCCAAAAGCTTTTGAAATAATGGGTTTGCTATATTAGTTATGAGGGTTTTAAAAATGGCATCGGACACAAATGTCCATGGGGTGATAAATAAGTCTTACTGTGAATAGGACATTAACACAAAAGTCGACTAGTCTAATAGTCGACTATAGAGGCCCTAATCGACGGCCTCTGAGAGTAGTGGACTAGTCGAGTTTTTTTTCTCTCTCTCTGCCCTCGCTTTGGAAGTATTGCAGTCTCTGCCTCTGATTGGCTGACGCTGACACACATCCTTAGTCGAACCAATTACTATAGTCCCTTCATAAAGGGGGTGGAACCATTGGCACATAGAGTGGTGTGTAAAAACTAGACCACATCAAGACGAGGCAGATGGCAGCCGAGAATACAGACACACATCTCAAGTGTGGAGATCCTTCCCTCTAGACACACAAACAGCACGGGGACCTGCAGAACCTGCAAGTGAGTGTGAAAGTGCAGGAAAATGCTGGCATTCTGCACGGTTCTGAAACGGCAACTCTAGCTAACATGCTAATGTAAGCACTTCAGGGAGTCTGGTCCAGAGGAGCTGAGCAGCGCCAAGGCTTAAACTGTTGCCACTTTCTGTTTACACTTAAATTTACCAGAACCTTCAAGTTATCAGCCTTTGTTTTGTTTAGTTTAAATGACATATTGTCTTGATTAACTAGTCAAATAGGAAAAATCATTAAAGTCAATAATGCCCTAATGTGAATATATATGGTGTGTGATTTTGTGAGAATTTGATTTCTTCGTAGTATTATTGTTATTATTAATAAATGTAAAACAAATTAATTCCACTGCATTATAAGTAAATGACCCCTTTTTTCAAATTCAATTTTTAATTAATATCATTATATCTCCATTCAGTGTTTTTCAGCTCGAGGCTACAGCATTAGCATTTTTAGCTTGTAAAAAGTTGCGAAATTAGACCTCGTTTGCTAAAATAGTCTTGATAATTAATAAGGTCTAATAAAAGCTGTGTCCAATTAGCCCAGGTATATTTTTTCTGATCAAAAATTAATAAAGGTCCCATTTCATAGAAACATTCTCTCTAAAAGCAAGAGTTTGAAATTGTCTGTAAACTTCGCAACATTTTAAAAATATCTTTACATTAAAAAAAGTCCAAATATCATTGTTTAGCCTGAGCAGTTTAGCCCCACCCATTATCATTGGAGAACTTTTGAGGCTGGAGTGCTTTTTTGAGCAAAGCAATGTGGATTTATTGGTTTTAAAAGTGCTGTCACAAAATCATGTTTAATTCTAAGAGATAAAAGAGGGTTGTAGTGATGAACTCTTTTCAGAGAATAAAAGCCCACAATAGGGCATTAATGCCTTTTTTCCGATTGACTTATTCGTCAATAAAGTCGAAGTCTAACAGAGGAACACGTGCCCAACGTTGAGCAACTTTCTAGCTAACATGCAAGCCTTAGCCATGTTATCTAGCGGTGCCATATCAGATGTTGTGCAGAACCCTGGTACTGTTATTGTAATTTAACATCGAGTTGCAGATTGTGCAGGTCTTTGTGCTGTTCGTGCATCCACACGTGGATTTCTGTCTATGTGTTTCTGTCTCATCTGCTGCTTTGTCTCTCGTCTTGCTGTGATTTTGTTTTTATATTTCCCTCCATGCGTGCACAGTGAGAGGAAAAAAAAAGACTTGTCGACTTCTTTAAGCGGCCATCGACTTGTACCTCTGACGCAGACGTGCCGACAAGTTGGCTTTTCTGTTAATGCCATAGCCCGCAAGCATCATCAATAAATAAAACAAGAAACAGAAAAATGTCAGCTACTAAAATGTTTTGTTTATCATTTATAATAACTGTGTTATAAAATATTATGTAGGTGATGGCCTGGTAAAAATATACATTAGTGTCAGTACAGGCCTGTGGTTCTGCTGTACTGTGGCTGAAGCGAGCTTGAAATAAAAGCCCATCATACACTCTTCAACATTCTGTTCATATTCAAACACAAGTGACTAATCAGAGTGGCTAATCTCCAGCTCAGGGACATGTGTGTGTGTGTGTGTGTGTGTGTGTGTGTGTGTGTGTGTGTGGAGAGAGCTATGATTACAGCTGTATAATTACAGTTGCACACCTACAGAGGGTTAATGAGCTGACCCTCGCCAAACCGCAACTCTCTCCAAGTGTTTACAGCAGCGTTAGTGGGCAGAGAGATGGGGGGATATTAGGACTTACAGCTCCTTCCATCTCACACAAGGCTATTATACCCACTGAGTTCACTTATATAATACTCAATAACATATAACAACCTGATATTCAAACATAATGTCAGCATAGTGGATGTAGAAGAGTTCATATAGAGTATACATGTATCATGTATAGTTTTATGTAAATGTAAATACGCATGAAAGGATCTGCATGAAGTTTACCTTCAAGAGCTCTGGGTCGATCCCTTTAATTTTAGGAGCTGGAACAGGAGGCAGTAATATCACCATTAACCTAAACAACCAAACATACAAAAACAGGTCAGTGTCCCTCAGCATGATTTCCTAAAATACATATTGTATGTCTAAATATTTAAAAATATACTACAATGAAAATATGAGTATATACTTTGAGAATTATAATTAGAGATTATTAAAAAAAAAGAAAAAAAGTAAATAAATAAAATAGATTTTTAGAGAATAAATTACAGCTCAGATCTGTGCAACTTCTTTTAAAGGCTGGATAGTTCTGAATAAATAAAATCAGAAATGTAAATATATAATTCTATATTAATTAAACTGTATTAACTGTACTTACTACATATATAATTATATTACCCCTACCTCTGCTGCTGAGAGAAGATGATGAGCATCAGAAGGATCAGCAGCCCCACCACCCCAAACACCAGCAACACCATCAATGGAAAAATAGACTCTAAACATGAGAACAACATCCAGACTGGAGATCAATAACATTCAGTGACATTACTGTCAGGAATAAAATGAATAAGAAAAGACTATATGGGAATAATTACAATACATTAAAGTAAAATGTACTTATTGGGGTTTCAGGCTGTCTCTGACTGACCTTTACTGGGAATCGGAGGTACTTGTACAAATATACTCTCGCTGAAATCACCAAAGTTGTCAAAAGCTGACATTTTGCAGCGAACTTGGACTTCATACTCTTTATCGGTCTGCAGACCGTAGATGGACTGCTGTGTCCCACTCTCCAGATCCAGCTACAGAAAGAGCGCATCAATCAGGAGAGATTTCAGCACCACACCATCATCAGAACATGACAGAACAGCGTCATATTGCACATCTGCACATCTTTACACACAGAAATGGTTTATAAATGATTTTCTTTCATTCAGAAACAGTAACATTTTTTATTAACTAACTGGAGGCTGCAGGAGTGGAGCCAGTGACAGTGATGTGTGGTTGCTGTGTGGTTGCTAAGGGCCGTACCTTGTCCCAATGTGAGGCATTCCTGGGTCTGTAATGAACCTCGTATTTCAGACTCATCCACCCAGTATGCACGTCAGCGGACGGAGGTGGAGCCCAGCGCACCAACATGTCAAAGTTTAGGCCCGAGCGACTCACATTCAGTAGCGTCCAGTTCAGACCTACAGGGGGGTCAGGGTGCACTGCAAACATAGGGGTCAAAGGGTAAGACAGCAGGGTCAAAGGGTCATACAGTGAGGTCTTATGGGGGTTCTCCAATGACTGGTACCAGTTCGGTTCAGTTCAGGTTGATTCTATTCTGTTCAATTTGTTTTCTGACCTTTAGTTTTTCACTACAATTAACCCTTTATGCACCTGGTAAAAATATACTGGCAGCAATATATTTGACATCAATATTTAAAAAATATGTAGCTTGAAAGATAGAGATTTACTGTAAATTAGAAAAATGTTGAGCATTTTGAAGTTTAAAGTGCAGTTTGAAGTGTCTGTGTGCTTGCCCTGCGGGGCGAGATGAATCAGAATCAGAATCAGAAAACTTTATTTATCCCGGTGGAAATTGTTTGTGGTGACTGCCACAATACACACAAGACAACAGAATAATGTAAAAATAAAGAATAAGATAATGTACGAAACTAGAATAAATAAATAAAGTCTAATACAAGTCTAAATAAAGCAGACAGAAAAAAACACAAAATGTATAGAAGTAGAGATATTGCATGTTACGTTATTAATGCGATTAATAACTACAGTTTTGATATTGCACATAATATGTGATTGTGATACATTGATTAACTCCATATATAGGACCGAATAGCACATATTTAAGACCCAGTAAGAACATTGCATAGTAGAACGTTTTTTGGCTAATAACTCCAGATCTCCGGGAGCTATAATGGCTAACACGGGATCATTGGAAAGGTCTCACCAAACCCTAACTAACTCTGAAGTTTGACTAGTGCTTGCTCTACAGCCCTATCTCGCACATAATATCCTTTAACTGCCTTCTTATAAATATCACAAGGGTCGTTTCCACTGCTATTTACTCAAAACTTTGAACAAGAAGGTGACATATTTTGGTCTTAACTCAAAGTACTACATGTCTGCTAACTAGTGATAGGGAATACAAATGCTATATTACATGATATTTGTAACTACAGTCTATTTCATTCATAATGACATATTGTCGCAATTTGCAACTTTGGCGCTTAAAGGGTTTAAGTATTACCCTCAAGTAACTGGTTGCCATAGTGTGCACCAATCAGTAACCTTCAATATGTACAAATAGTCATTTTGTATCAGTTCAGCCTGTTTGGAACCTCAGCCAGCATGGTACCGGATACCAGTTACCAGGTACCATATTATAGTCATGGAATAGCAAAAAAGCAATTAGAGTTGAACTGATCTGAACTGGTACCAGTCAGTGGAGAACCCCCATAACAGTCACAAGGTGGAGTCAAAGGGTCATAATGTGAGGTCAAAGGATCAGACAGTAATGTAACGTTGGTGTCAAAAGGTTCATAGGTATACACATTACGGTCAAGCTCCCAGGGTCTCACAATAAGGGCAAAGGGTCACACAGCTGGGCTAGACAAAGCAGGGTAAACACCTGACTCTTTAAAAAACATCCCATTGGAATACACTTTAAAGATCTGAATGTTTCTCCTATGGCTTTCCTTAAAGGCATTTTCTCTAAATCTGGTAGAGCTGTGCTGAGTGTTGAGTGTTAACTGCTGAGTACCTAGTACTGAGAGTTGAGCTCTGAGTGTTGAGTTCTGAAAGTAGAGTGCTGAGTACTGAGTGTTAAGCTCTGAGATTTAGAGAGGTGAATATTTCGTGTTGAGCTCTGAGAGTGGTGTTGAGTGTTAAGCTCTGAGAGTAGTGTTGAATACTGAGTGTTGAGATCTGAGAGTTGAGTGTTGAGTACTGAGAGTGGCGCTCTGAGAGTTGAGTGTTGAGCTCTGAGAGTAGTGTTGAATACTTAGTGTTGAGCTCAGAAAGAAGAGTGTTGAATACATAATGTTGAGATCTGAGAGTTGAGTGTTGAGTAATGAGAGTGGCGTTCTGAGAGTTGAGTGTTGATTATTGAGTGTTGCGTTTTTAGGGTTGAGTGTTGGTTATTGAGTGTGGAGCTCTAAAAGTTAAGTGTTGAATACTTAGTGCTGTGCTCTGAGATTTGAGTGTTGAGTTCTAAGTGTGGCACTTTGAGAGTAGAATGTTGAGAACTGAGTGCTGAGCTCTGAGTGTAGAGAGTTGAGTATTGAGTGTTGAGCTCTGAGAGCTGAGTGTTGAATACTTAGTGTTGAGCTCAGAGAGTAGAGTGCTGAGTACTGAGTGTTGAGCTCTGAGAGTAGAGCGTAGAGTATTGAGAGTTGAGCTCTGAGAGTTGAGTGTTGAAAACTTAGAGTTGAGTGTTGAGTTCGGTGTGCTGAGTTCAGAGTGATGAGTGTTGTGTGCTGAGTTCTATGTGCTGAGATCTGAGTTCTGTTTGCTGAGACCTAAATGCTAAATGCTGAGTGTTGAGTGCTGAGTGCTGAGTTCTGAGTGTGTATGCTAGTCTCACCAATGTTCTCCACAGTGAAGCAGTACTCGTCGTAGGTGATGTTCTGGGGGATGGAACGCAGCTGCAGGCAGTAGGAGATCCAGATTTGGGTGAAGGTCTGATTGAAGTAACATTCATTCTTCACTGTGGGCGTGTACTCCGGACACTCCCGCCATTCAGTTGGTAGCTGACTGTGAACAGAACCGCATCAGAGTACAGTGTAACTCCTGTTTCTCTGTGATTTCAGAAACAATTATTTACATTTTATTCCCCCTGAGAGCTGCAGTTCTACCATTTCTGTGGACTCATAAACCAAAAACAGTCCTAATTCACTGTTTTGCTGGACTGATGTAATGGTAAATATATCTGAGGGTGTTTACTTTTTCAACTGGAAGAAAACGGAGAGGGCTCCGGGTTCGCTGAGATTAGAGAAGGTCCCGGAACTCCACCAACACCGGAATGTCTCCTGCTCTCTGGAGCGACAGCTGGTGAAATGAGGGAACACAATGGACTCTGAGAGAGAGAAAGAGAGAGAGAGAGAGAGAGAGAGAGAGAGAGTGAAAGATTTCACATAATTTAGCAACAGTTTGTGGACATTTGAAACAGCTTTTGCAACAATTTTTTTTTTAAATTATAGCATTGAAAAACTACACTTCCATGAAGTATTAACTCAAACGAGAGGGGAACTTTGCAATTTAAACATAAGAAAAGTTTGACATAAATTGTATTGTTTATGTTGTGAAACTTTTTTCTTCACACACAATTTTCTTTACATTAATTCAGATTCTCCATAAGGGGGTGCTATTAACACCTAAGTTATCTGTTCATGCATCACTGAGCATGCGGAAATTATGCCAGTAACTAGTAGTTGTTACATTTTTTAAAGAAAAAAACTCTAAAAGCCATCCATTTATTCAGAAAGAATGAAGTTAAATGCTAATTTGTCTGTCTAGAACAGCGTCTGAGATGTTTTATGTACTCACAGACAATCACTTTAATGAGAAGTTAAGGCATTAACTGTGCAGAACTCGATCCCTCCAGAGGCCTCCAGCTGAAATGTTCCTGCATGTTTCTCTGATTCTCTGCTGAGGCACAGCCAGACTCCCACCCCCACCCCTACACCACCTATCCCTTTGCCCACACCCGCCGCTTTAGCGCGGTCATAAATAAGGCCCTGGGCTGCCATTGATTTCTTTCCTGCTGCAGGATAAATCAGCAGCTCCCGTGTTCAGCTCCAGACCTTCGCGAGAATGAATCCACCGAGTGTAAATCTAAAACCAATCTAACACAGGCAGGCTTTACTCTACAGTAGGAGACCCTGGAGCTACTCACTCCTCACAAAACACAGTTAATGGGCTCCAATTCAAACAAATGCATCTAAAAACACAAACAACACTGAATATAAAGACAAGCACAATCAGAGCTTCTCAAATTGGACAGATCAACACACTCAGAGAACAGTGACCACCCAGAGAGAGAGAGAAGACAGTTATACCGAGTGATGGGGGAGGGGAGGGCAAGACTACCCTACCCACCCAGAATGGAATGGACAAAGATGGCAATGGCAGTGGTGTTTTGAGTTTGGTTGATTTAAACCTAAAGATCCGGAAGAGGAGGCGGGGAGGGGCAGGTATTGGCTCTGATTAAAGAAGAGGGATGCACATTGGGGCACAACTGAGCAAAAGTGCAGGCTGCAGGGGGTGACAGGGAGACGTCTCTGTCACTGCTCTGCCACCAGGAGATATTTTGAGCTCAAAGGGGAGAAATAAGGAGTGTTGGTACCCAGCTGATGACCCTGCAGTTGAAGACATACTTGTGAATTTATCTCACCCATATCCCTCTGCCCTGAGAAAAAAATGGTTCCTGTGCACCAGCTCCAAGGAGGAACCTGTCTCTTCGTTTCCCCTCTTCCATCAGATACTGATTATATAAAGTGTGAAGGTGGTTTTTGTAGTCTGAACCATCTCCCTGTGTGTTCTCAGCTCAACCTCTACCTCCCAAAACCCTGAAACTCGCCCAGAGCTCCAGCCTTCTCCCACCACATTCCAGCTTACACAACACATCCAGCTGAGCCAGTACAACGACCCCATACAGACACCTTCCAGAGCCAGGCCAGAACAAGTCCAGGTATGGTCCAGAACCAGTCCAGACACAGCCCAGAACGGGCCCAGACACATTTCAGAACTAATTTTAACACCCATCAGCTCTCACAGGAACCAATCCACTCACACTCAACAGCAAACTGAGGAGGTGACCTGTGACCTCCACATCTCTCCAGTTCCCTCCAGATCTCCATGGTTAGGACATCTAAGAAAAACCACTGGAAAAAGGTTTTGTGTGTGATGCAGAGCAGCCTATTCACAACTGATTGCCTAAACATAACTTGATGAAAACACTGGTGTCCTTAAAACTGACATTTTCAGCGGGGCTACAACGACAAGGCTAAAATCAGGTGGCGGAAAATCAGATGTGTTTCTTGGTTTATTAAATTAAATAGCACAATGTCAGTGTCATCCTTTTAGAACATTATGGAAATAAATCAATGTTTTTAAGTCATTCAGAGACAGTAGCTGCACGTATTGTGCAACCCTGGTACTAAACTGGCATACACACACATATATATTCAGAAAACCCCCCACTTTAACACAGATCAGCAATCACAATTTCAGTCTATTGCAGATATTTTTCTGAGAACTGAATTGATAAATGTTCACAGCAACCCCTGCACTAACATGGAAACTGCAGATAACCTCAGCTTAAAAAAAATTTTTTTGTTGACTTCACAGCTTTATTTGTGGCAATATATGTTTTCCATCCAAAAAATGTAACCCTTTGTTCTGTGGAGAGAAACACAAAGGCCTGTTGGGATGGTGAATTATCGCTGTACTCAGGGGCAGGAGATTTGAAAGTAGTCAATCTGAGAAAACCATATTTTTTCCTTGCTGCTGTTTGGCTGCTGCCCTTTGATGCTGCAGTCCAGAATTTATACCGTGGAGCATCTTGCTCTTGTGTTTTTTGTTTTGTTCTTTTTAAGCCCTGTATATTTATTACAGTAAATTATATGAATGTATTGCTTTATTTACCCTGCTTATACCAAAGAAACTGACAGTGAATACCAAAAAAAAAAGCTGTGCATGAGTTTTAAAACAGTCTATACAGGGCTAACATTGGTATTTACATGCTGGCACTGCAGGAGATTAGTGTTAACTGTACAATATGAATATTGGTTTACTTTTAGATATTCTTTCAGAATAATGTTTTAAGTTTTCGGGAGCACATTTGGGGGCATTTTCAGGGTTTACACTTTTTTTTAACCACAACACAACAACGCGTTTTTCACAAGACATGGTTTTTCACTATACACAATAAGTGGAATGTGCTGTAATACTACAAGGGATGTTTTGCTTCCTCTAATACGTCAGAAAATAAATGCTCAAATATGCCCTATTTATATTGGTTTTAGATCGAGTTAAACTTCATGACTAGCTCATTCAGAATCAGGTTCGTATTGTAGATTGTTTGACGTGACTTTCATGTCATATATTTCAGTACAGCACAGTGCATTACACCTCCTCAAACGCAACTTGACTGGAGCTCTATGGACCCACACGGAGGAGCTTTATTGACTGCAGAAAAGCTGGACAGTGATTTGATATATGCAAAATCGTCACTTTTGGGGCAACTCAGCTTCTCTAGGAGTGAATGGAGGGGTGGGCGGGCCCAGACGCTTGGGTGCTGCATGATGTTTAGAGGAGCTTTTGATTGACAGCATGTTTTAAATGGACACCAATAATCTGGAGATTCATGCTCAGTCCTAGTGGATCTGGGAAGTCATGAGACAGCCTGCTGCACGTAGTGTTTTTTTTTTGCAGGTGATATAAACCATTTCCATTTGTACATTTTCTCTTTGTTTCATACAATTAAAGGAGTGGAAGGGGAATGGGAAACCAGCCAGCTTGCAAGCTGTGCATAGTATTGTTGACATTATTGCTATTATTGTAAAATTGTTATTTTGGCAAACTAGTTAATAATCTTCATCACAACGAGAGACTCAAAATTAAACGACAGGGTAGACCAATGCCCAAGACTGATTTGGTTTATAATCAGGAAAAAATAACGGGTCTTTCAGCTCTCGTAGTATAACTAAGTGAACTGGCGGACTGGAAGTTTAGAGCTGTCTGGGTACCGTCGCTGAACATACAATTAGTGAAGGTCTTCAATTTCAGTAGGCAAAACATACTGAAACTATAAAAATCAGGAGCTGGCACTGAAGGGTCATGATGGGAGCAGTGAATCAGCAAATACTGGGAATTACAGGAACACAATCTTGGCAACACAATTTCAGTCATCAGCTGAGTTTTCTGATATATCCCACTCAATCCAAAATGACATGATCTCTGCTGTTGCAGCCACCGTTTCTTATCGTATCAAAGGTCAATTCAGATTGCTCCATTTATAGCATGGCAGGGTGATGAAGTACGACTGGGTCACAAAACATTTTCTAAAAAAGAACAGAGGGCAGAATTTATGTACAAATAATTTAACAATATTCATGATCTTGCAAGCTGGCTGGTGTCATTTTTTCAACATTTAGCACAATGTTCACACAATTTTCACTCATTTAGAGCTAAATGTGTTTTAAAAAAAGGTTTTGGTCCGTTTTCTTGCTGCTTAATTGTTAAATGTTAAATCTAAATGTTAAATCTAAATCTAAATGTTAAATCTAAATCTAAATGTTAAATGTTAAATCTAA
>JBBKCR010148038.1:0-18758 GCA_037577295.1 Ladigesia roloffi
GAAAGTCTACCTCTACAAGGACATACCACCTCTACAAGGAGAGAGCGCCTCTAAAAGGAGAGACCACCTCTACAAGGACAGACCACCTCTACAAGGACAGACCGCCTCTACAAGCAGAGACCACCTCTACAAGGAGAGACCGCCTCTACAAGGAGAGACCGCCTCTACAAGGAGACAGACCACCTCTACAAGGAGACAGACCGCCTCTACAAGGAAACAGACCGCCTCTACAAGGAGACAGAACGCCTCTACAAGGAGACAGACCGCCTCTACAAGGAGAGACTACCTCTACAAGGAGGTCTCTGTACGCTTTTTTGGTCGCTTTTGGTGCAGACTCGGGTGCGATATTTGGATTCTCACATGCCCAAACGAACTCTAGTGCGATTAAACCGAACTAAACGAGGCCTGAGTGAAAACACCCTAAGAAGTCGAGGAAATGTTCCGAATCTCAGACTGATGTTAAACTGAGTTCAGGTCTGTTCTGGAGAAACAGGCTGGGTGAAGGGCGTTCGTTTCTCTGTGGTCAGATATTGCTTCAAAAGGGTTGAAATGATAATGATGAGCATTAAAGCACCTCGTTAACACACTCAGGCGCGTGCACACACACCCTCCCCGCCCCCACAGAGATGAGTTGACACATCTGGACGGGATTCGACCTCCACAGCGGTGGTGAAAACAGGGTCCTGGCTCCATAATCCTTTAAAACAGTCCAGAGTGGAGTCAGGGTTTAACCCACTCAAACCAGTAAATCCAGCATTTCCAGGGGCACCACTGATGCACTAATACCCCGGAGGACCACATGCTGCTCCCATTTGTGCCCCCCTAATACCAAACCCACCAAGACCTCCAAGCCCGTGTGGGAACACACTCCCAGACCAGCCAGATGTGCAGGACCTCCGCTGGTTTTCGCAGAAAACTGGACCTTCTGGTCTAAAAATGAGCAAAAGTCAATGTCATGCCTCTTAAAATTAGGCCATCATTGACATTTAAGTTCAAGTTCAAGTTTGTTTACAAAGCACATCATCACACAGATGGTCATTCAGTGTGTCTGAGAGAACTAGAATACAAAATAAAATAAAAGAGAATAAAGAAATGAAGGAAATGTTTAAAATATTTAGAGTAGAATTTTAGTTTTAAAGTTTATGAACTTATGCAACTTATTATGTATCATTAACCTCTTATCTTATCTAATCTTATGTTATCTTATCTTATCTTATCTCAGGGTGTTTTTGTTTGATTGATATCTTTTTTATTTCTCCTTTTTACTTTGGACCAAAGTGTGCTTTATAAACTAATTGACGCAACTTGATTTAAAAAACAGTAGTTAGTTTTTGTCAAAAAGCTGCAGAAACCACACAAATGCATCTGCTAGAGGATCTACGCAGTCTGGGATGAGTGCGTGATGATTAGATGAGTGATTACAGTGAGACCCCAGATATTATAGAGTACAGAGAGACACACAGAAAACAAGTATGTAAATAAAATACTGATAAAAACACTAAAATTGAGGTAAAAATGCACTGTTTAGGATAAAGGATCATTTTTCCCATCCAAATGCGTTCATATATGGAGGAAGGAGTGAACTGTACATCCTAAAACATCAAAAGAAAGGACTTTTATTTTAGAAAATGTGAGAAAATGTACATTTTTCAACTATGTAAAGTAAAGGGGCCCCTTATAGTCATGTGTAAACACAGCACACAGTTTAGAATTATGCCACCAACAGGGGGAGCAGTGTGTGGGGACGGTACCTTGCTCAGGGGAACCTCAGTGGTGCCCCTAGCAGTGCTGGGATTTGAACCCACAACCTCCTGATTGCAAGAGCAACTCCCCAACCACTAATCCAGATCTCAGGACATCAAGCTTTTCCACTGAAAGCTCGTCTGTGCCTCCGTCCGGCCTGTGTCCCCACTTTAAAGCCTCTGAGGTCGCGACCGAGAGCTGGACGGCCCTGAGCGGCGGACGCGGAGTGACTGCGGAGACGACAATAACTGACAACCCGCGAGAGCGAGACCCCCTCCAGGACCAGCGTGCGGTCATGACCCCCTGACCTTGTTGCAGGATAGCTTCACTCACATGTTGTTGCTATTAATAGTTAATGACAATGTGACTGGAAATCCATCTCGCTCAGAAACGTGTCTGATCCAGGACCCGGCTGACCCCGGTGACCTCGCGGCCTTCAGAAAATTAATGAATAGACTTCAGTACAAAACCACAAGTCTGCTGGGTGAGTCTCTAAACAGCATTATAGCTGATTTTAGGTTAAACCCAGCAGAGTATGTCCAGGAATCCCCTGCCACCATCAACAACATTCCTCACACGTCTGTCCACCTGAGGACACCCTTTAGTGGAGAGGTTGCGCCACCTGCTGGCTGAACCTGTCAAAAGCAGCAAATGGCTGAAAAGTTTCAGAACCTGAAAATTGTATTTGACAATATAATATAATATAATATAATATAATATAATATAATATAATATAATATAATATAATATAATATAATATAATCATATAATAGTATGTCATACATTCGTAGTAGTTTTGTAGTAACACTAGTAGTGGTTGACTGCTGGTAGATGTTTGCCGAGACACTGAGAGCATATTTTAAAACATATATGTATATATGCATTCATACATACTTACATAAACATGTATATTCTATATGCACATTCTGTGTGTATATTATGTTCGAAGAGGAAACACAAGGCTGTTATGTGGTAAAAAATGCCTAAATGTAAACCCCTAAATATGCTCCCAAAACACTTTCATTTGATTTTAAACTAATTTAAAGGTAAAACCGCATCCATACTGTATAGTTTACACTGAACTCCTGTAGTGCTAGAATGTAAATACTGATGTTACCCCTGTATAAAGTCTACTGAAATTAATTCACATGCATTTTCTTTTGTATAAGTAAGTTAATACAGTAATAAATTAATTTGATTTAGAGCAATAAATACAGGGTTTTAAAAAGAACAAGGTGAAAGACGGAACACTCGAGATGCTCGATGGCGAAATTTGGAACCGCAGCTATATAAACATTGGGCAATGATACATATTAAAATCATGATTAATTGCATGGGTTTCTGCTATTAATTGTGATTAATCATATTGTTATAGACAAAATTAATCATTCAAAAGTAGTGTATTGCACAATTTTGTTTTTAAAGCACAGCTATATGAACAAAAGTTACATTTGTTTACAGAAACTATTTGGGACGGAACCGTTATAGCAGCTGCAAACAAGGTACAATTCCATCTTAAAATCTATGTATCTCAATGCAGTGTCAAGTCCCTGTTAGTGTAATGATCCAGACACCTGAGCCCCGTGAAAACCAGCTGTGTGCTGAACACCCACAAGCCCAAAAAAAGCAACAAACTTAAAAAATTAAAGATATACAGAGCCCAAACATAAACAACAAGCATGAGGACGTGGGGGCGTGGTGGACGTCCGAGCATTTTTCATGGCAATATATACATTTTTATACATTTAAATTCTAAATTAAAAAACTATATTATTTACTAATTTTGTAACAAACATTAATGTAAATTCAGCTACATATAAAAAAGAACTATAAATGGTTTGGTATTGTGGGGAGAAATCCATCTTATGATGGAGGAATACTGTTGTATTCAGAGGTGTGACGTGTTCGTAAATTCAATTAATCTATTACTGTATTTACCTGCCTATACTAAAGAAAACGTGCTGCATGAAACACAGTCCAGTCTATACAGGGGGAACATCGGTATATACATTCTAGCTCTGCGGCTGTTCAGTATAAATTTTACAGTAAGGAGACATGTTTACTTTATATTTTCTTAAAGGGTGATTAAAATACAATTACAATGTCTTGGGAGCCTATTAAGTTGTCCAAAATCCAAAAAGCTTTGTCTGCTGAAGTATTAAGATTGTCCTCCACTGGAATTAAGGAAACCCAAACACTGAAAAACAGCCGTGTCTTAAAACTTTTGTCCAGTATGCTATTTCCAAGGGGGGCAGGCGGAGAGGGAGGGACACCACATGGACTCGGCTAGGCTAGGCTAGACTACACTAAAAGTTCTGGTTCTGGTTCTGGCTCAGCTGGAGAAGAGGCTGTACCGAGCGGTTCAGATCGGACCCGTCCGGAGTTCCGGTTCGGTCCGTCCGGAGGGGGAGGAAGGCAGCACGGAGCTTGAAAAGGTAATAAAAGTCTAATGCTAGCATGCTAACTGCTAAAAACAACACTCTATAGACATTGGTTTAGAGGAATAGAACCCTCTCTTCGGCCTGAAAGTGGTTTAAAGTGTTTCTTTTAAATGGTGTTAAGTGTTAAAATGGAAAAGTAACAGAAATAGGTGTAAAAATGTGTAATAACTCATGCTAATCACTTTTGCACTACACCCCGAAGGTTCTCGTCTTTTTATTGTCTGAACAGAAGTAAATCATTATCTTATTTGGAGATTTTTGAGCCTGACTTTCCTTTTTAAACCCCAGTTTTGGAGAAATAAGGATCAAAAGAAGAAACAAACTTGAAACAGAAGTTCTCCTTCAGTTCTCATGGGTTCTCAGCGTCTTCTCTTGAACTAACCTAAGGATCAAAACATCTGACAATTGTTTCTGAAAATTTAATCCGAAATATCCATCTTCAACTTCCATTAATTGATCCCTTTAATATAAACACCAACACTGTGTTCCCACTCATTGGACACTTTATTAGAAACAAACTGTCTGACATGCTTAGTTATGAGACTTGAATTTGAACACTCAGACAGTTGGTGTTTGGACACATCTATAAGAAACCATGTTTTCTTGTGGATCTTCTGGTTTATCAAAAAGTCGGATAAACTGAGCTGAATAAACACCAGAGTTTAAAAAAATTGCATTTTATTATTTAAAACTGAGATCGGAGGAGACTTTTTCTTAGCAGCTGAGTATAAGAAGTGGGAGAAAATGGCCAACAGGTCCAGACCTCCGTCCCGGCACCAAGAATGAACAGTCGCAGGAGTGGGGCGAGGATAGGTGTAGGGAACCCAGTGGAAACTGGGGTACCGCTTTCGTCTCGGGTGGAAGTCGAGACTTGAAATAGACCACTGAGGCAAATTTCGGATGTTGTTTAGACTCATTTAAAAGTAAAAACAAGTTTTATTCTAGATCTTTAAGATCTGAAGATCTGAGCTGAATAAAGATCAGAGCAGTGAGAGAAAATGTAAAGATCTGAAACTGGGATCGGGTCGAGATCTGAGGAAGCTCTTTCTCAGGTCTTAATTTAAGAAGTGGGAGAAGTAGCTCAGAATCTCAAACTGACGTTAAACTGACTTCAGTTCTGTTTAGGAGAAACCTTCAGAAACCGTCCCAGGTGTGCTGAAGGTGTAGGAGAGATGTTTCTGCTCCAGCTGAAGTTTGTTTTGAGCTTTAAATGGTGAAACCTTGAGCAGCTGAGTGGGTTCTATCCGTGGAGTTGATGGTGAAGCCAACCACTCTGGCTAGACCTCTTCAGTCCTTCTTGTTTATCTGGTCACCAGTAGATGTTGCTGTTGCTCCTGTTTACTTTTCCACACTTGGTTTGTTGAACTCGGATAATAAATTCCATTCCCAGAACTTTGTCCAGAAGGCCGAGTGATCCCACCTAGTGAAGAAACTCCTCACACAATAAACATGCCAGGCTCTCCAACGTCCTCAAGGTTTTTCTCACTATAATCCCGGCCGATTTGAAGCTGGAGCGACCCAATATGTCACTTTTTAATCATTATCATGATTTTATCTACAAAACTGATATCATAATGATATGATGTGTATGTATGTGTATATATAACACCACAAACAAGCTCACTCCCAAATATATTAATAAGGCATAACAAATGGGACACAGAACTAAAACAAAACTATGTGCCTCCATCCCCTTAGTGAGACACCAATAAAAATTTTCTGGGTTAAATTCGGTCTTTGATGGCTTTGGCACAACTGAGACGCCGAGTTCCTAAAGACCACAACGGAAATTACCCCTTTGTTGGCGTATGAATGAGGACATCAAGCACTTTTGTTCACTGGCCTCACAGCCGCGCTGTGACGCTACAGGACCTTGGGGACCTCGGGTTTGGACCAGAGAGGCGGAAAAACTAAGAGAAGCTTCTTAAAGACACTTGGAGGACATACCTGAGTTTTACTATCCCTCTATAAAAGTAATACTCACGAGGGGCGTGGATTTTTATATTATTCAAATATTTGTTCACAGTAAAACACTATCAGCTGTGGAGCCCTGTCTTAGTCTACACTAGCGCCCCCTGCTGCCCCGTATGTGCCCCTTTAACGCCCCCCAACAACTGTGCCCCCCCAACAACAAATATTCCCAAAACTCTCAACTCTCACAGACTTTAAACTTACGTTAAGAGATTCATATTCAAGCCGCTACCCACACACACCTCAGCTGCCATTTCCCTTTCCTGCATCTCTAATAGAGTTAAATCTGATGTTTCTGAGGAGATGGGATGTAAGATCGTGTAGTCCATGGGTTAGGTACCGTCCCCACACACTGCTCCTGGTGAAAGTGATTAAATAGATAAAAAATAATTTTGGTGGTGTGTTCAGGTGTGACTGTAAGGGGCTTCTTTACTTTACAGCCATTAAATTGTGGGAAAATGAGTAACTGGTGAAAGGAAAGATCTGACTGGCTGAACTCAGAGGGTGTCCCAGCGCTGACGTTTACTAACCTCACTTCCTTTTCCAGTTCAAGATGAGTGTGAGTGTGTGTGTGTGTGTGTGTGTGTGTGTGTGTGTGTCAGAAGGAGCTGCTGATAAGTCTGCATGTGTGTGAGAGCGCGAGAGAAGAGAGGATGTGGGGGTGGAGCTTAGTGGTTCCCTCTCCGGTAGTCAGCCAATGGCAGTGTTCAGCCCCGCCCCCTTGCCTGGGTGGCTGCTTTGTGTGAGTCTCCCTCTGTTTAATGGCAGAACAGAGGCAGGGAAAGAAAGAGGGAGCGATAGAGAGAGAGCGAGAGACTCTGAGTTTGACAGACAGACGGAGGACCAGGACGTTAAACAGCAGGATGTTGCGTGGACTAGACCCCAGAAACCCACATGTGAGTCAGCCTTCTCCTTCCGCTCTCTCTCTCTCGCTCATTCTCTTTCTCTTTCTCTCTCGCTCATTCTCTCTCTCTCATTCTCTGTCCGTCTCTCTCTCATTCTCTGTCTGTCTCTCTCTCTCTCTCATTCTCTGTCTCTCATTCTCTCTCTCTCTCTCTCTCATTCTCTCTCTCTCTCTCTCTCTGTCTCCCCCCCAACACTCTCACTGTCTCTCCACATCTAATTCTCTCTGTCTCTCGCTCTGCCTTCTATCCCCCGCTATAATGATAACATTCAGACTGAAATCTTGTGATGCCTCAGGGTGTGTGTGTGTTTGTGTGTGTTTGTGTGTGTGTGTGTGTGTGTGTGTGTGTGTGTATGTGTGTGTTTGTTAAGGGGCTTGGAGTATTTGAGTCTCATGATGACCAGGATGCTGTTAGCCTAGCCGCATGCTGTTCTTATTTTGGCCAGCCATGGAGAGGAAGTATTAAAGGGCCCATATCCTGCTTTTCCCGTTTCGTTTGTTTATATATTTACTGACCTACTCAGTGATTTATTTATTTTGTCGTACTGAAGCCCACGCCTGATGTTTGGGAAATAAAAACCAGCTCATTTCCACATTTCCATCCTCTGTCAGCCCTTTGAGTGTTGCTGTGCCTTTAAGACTGGTGTATGTAAATGAGCTGTGTTCCGATTGGCTGAGGAGTATCACTTCCCACTTTCCACTGGTTCTAACAATTATCCTGGATCTGAATTGAAATTCTCAGTTATTGGCAGTAATTAATAGGAAGTTAGCGAAACATGTAATTATTTACACATTTTTTGTCTAGTTATAATATATTTCCCACTACAGTTGGTGTGAAATCTTCTGGTCTACAGAAGCAAACGTTTGTGGTGAAGGTGACCGGATGTCTGCCTCAAACAGTTCCCTCACAAAAAGTGAAAATGGTCGCGGTTGAGATGTTTTACCAGAGTTTCAAGAAGCTTCAGGCCTAAAACTGTATTATAAAAATCTGTTACAGATGTTTTGTTATTGTAGGCCTTGGGCAAAATGATCAGTCCATCCAAATCATCAGATGTCCAACTGTCCATCACAGACGTTGGCTGGTTTCAGTGGATCTGTTCTCCTCCTAATGTGTCAGAGAGTCCCACCCAACTGGAGCACATGAATAACTGGACTATACTTTTGTAGACGATGGTCATCTAGATCGCAATGGAAAATACTTTATTAATGACCCCATTCACTTACGTAGTGAGGAGCATGTCCAACAGCAACATTACGTAGCAGTTTGGTCCACGTCTGCCTCTTTGCACTTGATGGCTGTTGCGCAACATCTAGTGAGTTAGGGTGTGAAGAAATCTCTTATTTGTACAACAAGTTTAACTTTTGGACTCATATTCCATTCATTTAGTAATGAAACCTTCTAGTACGTTACACTTGAAGGCTTATTACAGTCTTATTACGGTTTGTCAGAATTACTTTGTGGAATGGTGTAGAGCACTTTTTATACGAAACAACAGAAGACTCATCCCCCCTCTCACTTCCCATATTGTCTTACAGTTAGTCAGAATGACCATATTACCATATGGTAGCACTATATAGAGCACTATAGAATTTGTTAAAAAAGGAAACAATAGAAGTCACCCATCCTTTACACTTCTTATAGTGTATTGTGGAATTTTGTCATATGGATCATATGAAGATTTTAGAGTTTTTAAGTGAAACAATTAAAGCCATCTTCATTTCCTATAGTGTATTACAATCTGTCACAAAGACTTTGTGGCTTATACGAATGGTAAAGAAAGTTATTGGAGCCATACTGCCCCCTACACTTCCTGCCGTGTATTACAGTCTGTCAGAATGACTGTGTGGATGCTATAAACCTTATCTTTTGCTTTTGTTTAGCAGGAAACATGTTTACATTCCCTCATAATCCCCTGGTGGTACTTTCCAGGTGTTGCAGAATATGAACGTCATTCAAAATGTGTAGGAATTCCCAGAGGGGCCTGATTACGGGGCCTTTAGTGAGTGGCCTGAGTTCCTGAGTAAGAATGCTAATCTGGGATTTGTTTTTGTCACTGAAATTACTGCATACTGCTCTTTAATATGATCCTGGATCAGCAGGCAGAACGCCTCGCAACTTCTCTCATGCTGGTCTGGCATCAAAAGCTCAGTGGTCGGCTTCTTGAACTCTCGTCCTCTGGAGCAAATGAAGTCCAGGTGTGCAGAAGCTCCTCGCCTCGACACAGGAGCGCTTGTTACCAGCTTATCTTCTCCGTGGGGGACGTTTACCAGGTGGTGTCCGATTACCGTTCTTCAAGGGAGAAAGAGTCATTCCAACATTCGTCTCTTGGGATCGGATTAATGCCAGGATCATAGTCAGTCCACGCTTTAGCCGACCTTTCTGAAACTGGGCGCTACATCACGGGCACTGAGCCGTACGAAGTTTCACACACCAGTGCAGAGTTTACATAAACTTCATGTATAATAAACAGGTTTTCAATGTTTTTTTTAAAGATATTGTTATTTTCAAACAGATATAAATGCAAATGTGATTAACGAAGAGTAACAACAGGATATAATTACATGTTAGACGCTGCTTACTGGTGAGTTGTGCTATATTGTAATTATTTGAGGTGTTTTCTAGTCTTTATCTTGGTTTCTGGTTCTATAATGTTGGACGAGCAGCAGGGCGGCGCTCTGTCCTCCACTGATCCAATCCAGCATCCACTGTTAAGAAATGCAGCCGTGTGAGAAAGTATTAACACCCACAGCAGCCCTCTCTGAACAGGAGACTCTCCAGAGTTCAGCAGGAACCAGGCAGGAACTGGGACCAGTTCAGTACTGGAATATTCTCTGTGTAAATGAGAGGTTTATATTTAATGGAAATTTTTCTTTTTTACATATTTTCTTTTCCTTTTAGCAGTCAAAAATAAATTGTGTGGTTCACAGTTTTAAAAGTGTTAGCACCCAAAACCTCTCGAAATGTAAACATTTCAGGAGTCAGGTGGCACAACCACAGGCATTTTAAAGGTTTGAGGTTATTTTATTTTATCCGCAGCTGTGCACACCTACACTATATAGCAACTACCAATAAAATGCAAGTTATGGCAAACAGTAAAATACACAGTACAGCAGTCTTAACTGTGTAGTATGAAAGGGATGAAAACTATAAAACCAGAATGACTGAGAATATATAAAAGGCAGTTAGCAGCACTGAGCTAAGCGCAAAGTAGGACATAGACCAAACAAAGAGCAGACAAAAGAGCTGTGAAAGACATATTGTACAGTAAATAGGATGATAGGCACTTATCAGCATTATCACACATTGAGTGTGTGGTGCGGGTAAAAGTTCATCAAAGTAACGTGCGTGAGATAAAGTGCAGATGCTGCTGAGTGTAAAATATAGAAGTGTATGAAGTGAGGTGTTAATCTGGAAATACTCTTGTTTAGGCACTATATGGGCAACATAGCAGCACTGTGATCTTACTGCTGAAGTTTGTGGCTTTGATGCCTTTCCTGGAAAATATATGGAAAATAATCCGTAAGAGTGTCTTTGGGATTATCCATACTTTCTGATTCCTCCAGCCAGGTTAGCTTGTGCAGTCTGGTCTACAGATCTGAGAGTAAAATGTATCTGCTTTTGGCACCTCTTCAGACGTTCAGGGTTTCTGCATCTTGTCATCACCATGTACGCTCTGGTGAAACACGACAGCGCAGCCATATCCATTTCATCACAATAACATTCAGTCAGGGAGCTTCAGAGGAAGACGTCTGGTAGGGCTGGGCGATTTGGCCTAAAATCTCAATCTCGATTAATTGAACCTTTTAACTCGATTACGATTAATCAACTATTATGGTATTTATTTATTTATTTATTTATTTTTGCCTTCATAGTTCACTGACAATAAATATCTACTATCTACGATTATTTATTGAACATCGGTGTTGAACAACTGAAATTAAAGCGCACATTACCTAAAACCAACAGTCACTTTGTTCTTATAAAAAAGTATAATGAATAACTTGGACTATTGGGATTATTTTCAATGTTTGTCTTATTAAAAAATAGACTCCAAATGCGGTAGTGCTTTTAAAGGGAAAGTAATTGAAATAATTGACCTGGAACATTTTTGATCGATAATAGGTTCTGAATGGCGATTACTATTCAATTAATTACCCAGACCTAACGTCTGGTTCCATTCACCTCCACTGTGATACGTTTAACACTTTCACCAAGTAAAGCAGTAAGCAAACACCGCACCGGTGTGTTGGATGGATTCGAGCCCACGACCTGGTGGTTCATACCAAACTTCTTAAAGGGTTTGTTCACATCTTACCCGTTGGGTTATGCAAAAGTTTTTGATGGAATTCTATTATTTCAGAACATATTTTGTTTTTGGCTGGTTTGGTGTGGTGGAGTGGGGGCGGTGACGGCCATTAAACTGTAAACTTGTTCAGAGTGTGATCTGTGATCATGCTTTCTTTACTTCTCCGCTGTCTCGCCACTCTGTCAATCATTTCCAGAGCGCCACCGCAAGCGTGACCTCAGTGGAGGATTTCAGCTGGGCTGTTACAGCACTGAGCTCTGACAGGCACGAACACTACTGAGAGAAAATATAGTACATATACAGTCCAGTTCAGGTGAAAATGTTAAAAAAGTGTCTTTTACAGTGTAAAATGAACTGTAAAATTCTCATCACCCATCATATATTAGTTTTTTGTATATTCTGAGTCACATTTTTAAATTTAAATTATAATATCTGGCATGTGCATTAGTTTGGGCGCCCTTTCAGTCTGTACACACAGTAAAACCCCCGATTTGACCCCACTTAAGACCCCCCCAGGGTCCTTTCTGTTCTTGACCCTTCATTGGTCTTAACTTGCCTAGAATCGACTCACTGTTCATTTCCATCACATGCAGCAGCCTCATGGTCATGTGTGACCGGCCAGATGGAACAGTGGTGACTAATGTCAGTACGAGTGAAATAAATGGACAAAGAAGCAAAGCCGTTGGAAATGTTGGGTAAAATCTGTTCAAAGTTGCGAGTCAGGGCTTAGAACCCGATCCGAACCCCAAATATTCAGGAAATGGGATCCGGACACATTACGTCCCCTCAGGTTTGGAGAATAGTTCCTACATTTGGATCGAAGTAAGTTTTTGAGGGACAGAAGGTGGTACATCACTCTGAGAGGTTTGAGCTTATTTGCGCTTGTGCTCGTCGCTGTTGATTTTGTTCGCCATCAGTAAACACGAGGTTTCAACCGACTGTTTGACCAAAGGAGGTTCGACTCGAGACTTTGTCCGCAGGTGTTTGACTTGCAGATGAGGGTCAAAAGTTTAACACGATTTTGAAATTCAACTTTGTGGTCACAACCAACATCCGGCATGGTTTCAGAAGGTTTATATTTACGACATTTAGCAGACCCTCTTATCCAAAGTGACTTCCATTCCCTAACTACTGGGGGTGACCGTACTCAGGAACCCAGTGGTGGTGCTGAAGGTAGGATTCAAACATATCGTATCCACTACGATGCCACCACCACCATATACGGTTCTACTGTCGGTGTTTCTGCATGTTAATACTTTCTCAGGATCAGTGGAGGCATGGAGCGGCGTTCTGTTGCTCAGAACATTTGTAGTGATGCACAGTGTAGATCTGCATCTGATTATGGAGAGTGGTACAGTAAAAGTATGAGTCTGGATAAACAGGATCAGTATTAATATTGGAGTCTTTTCAGTTTTTCCATCTCTTTACACCGCACTCAGTTTCCAAAAGAGGGGGGATGCTAATGTTAGCAGTGATTTTGGAACTTCATGTAAGTAAATACAGAGAGAGACCATGTGATGCACAGTCAGTCATAAAAACGTATTATATCTTGTTTATGTGATGTAGGTGCAGCTCACTAACGGCAGTGATGGCTCTAATGCTACGGCTAATGCTACACCAATCACCTTTTAATCACACCTTGTATATGTCAGTGTAGGCCATGGTGCTTATATGTTTATTTGATGTAATTATGTTCACTAATGTGGTTTTGCTGTTTGATATGTAAGTTATTGTTAGTTGTGCCAATGTACATATGGTCCGGAACCCTCTACTGGCAACCAGAGTTATCATTTTGAATAGGCAGTTTAGAGACGGTGGATGGCAAGTAGGGTTTGGCTTCATATAGGGATGTCACGATTATAGATTTTGATAGTATGACTATCGTCTGGGAAACTATTGTCACGATTAATTTGCATGTGTTAATTTCACAAAATGTAGCTAGACAATCATTCTTTACAAGGTTTTGCCTTTATTTGCTGCCGTCTTAAAAAACATGCACACGAGTCCCATCGTCTTTAATATGTACCTCTGTATATTTGGGGTATCCAAAACAAACCCGTACGGCGACTTCAATCGCTTCATTGGTGGAAATAAAGTGTGTTACATTGTTTTCCTCTGCCGGTGTTTAGTACGGTGGAGTGAGGCGTCGCTGTCTGAATGTCCTGTCCAGGCAAGTCCTGCCAGTCCGCTGATAGTCCTGTCGGGATCAACGCTTTTAACAGCTCCAACAAAAACACGGTGCTGATAAGCAGTTACCATTAATTAATTGTGCCAATTTAAATTGCGTTTAATCACAAAACCGTTAATCGCTAATTGTGACATCCATAGCTACATCTTGGTGTGGTTAGGGACTTCCCCCACCGCTTCCAGTTGTAAAGTCATGTTCCATGGTCATGGCCTTCACCTGTAATTGGAGGACATTTACCCTCTCCTTTGGAGTGCTTGTCCTGTTCTTCTGACCGATCTGAGTGCGTAGGTCTTAACATCATGGCAATGAGAAGGAAGCATCTCCACATGCGTCCAGCCACCTACATGTAAGGCTCTGTGATTGGAACCCAAATAACTGATCTGAAACCCTTTATTCAGGGAGGTGCATGAGATGAAGATGTTCTCAGTGGTGGTTCTGTAATGATGCCCACACTAGCACAGGGAGGAAGGACTATGGTGACCCAGCAGTGATCACCGAGTCCTAATCTACATAAAGTTCATATAAAGAGACCGGGCGATTCCATGGTGACTAAGCTCTTTTTCCTTTTCGCTTTCTGTCCTTTCCTATTCTCTTTTTCACCCCCAAAGGGTTTTCATGAGAGGAACACACATGTAAGTAACCTGGCAACCCTGGCATGGAGATTCAAGGCCTGCATTGTGAAGAAACGCTTCATGCACATGTTAAAGAAGCTAACAGCTAACATGTGTTAGCTCCCTTTTGCTTTCCAGGATGATCACCATTATTTCATGTACATGCTAGGCTAACTCATACCATTAGCCTTTACTAGCTATGCTAACATTTTGGAGTTAAACCAGAGCTTTCAACTCTTGCTAGCAGGTTTGCATGACTAGCGCTCCACTATGCACCAGGAAGACCTGACAGTGTCTTGTGCTAACATGGGCACTCATTCTCCACAGCTGAGGCGGATGAGTGCATTTAACTATCCAAGGCTGATGACCAGACCTTTGGCACTACAGTCATTCAGTTCCACGCCATTTCATTGCGCTTAGGCCGCCTGCATGCTAATATACCCCTAATTTATTGGCAGGTGTATCATGTGGATCAATGGAGTCATTTGGGCCAGCCCACTGGCAACTTAAACGCTTTCAGAGTCAACATAAACTGTAGACAAATAGAAAACAGGAGATAGAAACAGATGAAAGTAGGGTGGAGTATTTGCTGTTCCAGACTGTTGACAGGTTTGATGTCATGCTAGCAATGGTCCAAACTCAAGACCAAGTCTGCAGACGCTGGACCAGACGTGGGATCCTGCTCCTGATTCAGGGTGGTTTAATAACTGCTAGAACTTTGACAGAGGTTGAATTCAGGTTTGGTTTTCTTGAGTGAAGCCAAATATGACCTTCAGTTCAACTAATTCAGTGAAAGGTCCACCATCCGATATGTAGAAAGTCAACACTGAAGTTTCAAGACTACTGTAGCTAACGAATCATTGTTGAAGAAAAGAAGGGTGGAATTTTTTCCTGTTCCAGGCACTCTGGGATGAGGGTTGCAGACCTTGGACCAGACCCAGGACCCTGCTTCTACTTCAGGGTGCTTCACTAATTGCTAGAACTTTGACTTGCTGGTGGACTTCAGATTTGGTTTTCGATTGATGGGCTTCAAGTCTTCTAAAGAGAAATCAGCGAAAATCCACCGTCCAAACCGTAGACGAACAGCCAGTCGTGTGGTGCCTTAAAGTGGCGTTGTGGAGCTCCGTGTAGGGGTGTCACAATTATTGCCAAATAATCTTCTAGGAAATAATAACGTTTTCAAGATTATCACGATAATGCATGTATTAATTTCACAATGTAGACAATCACATTCTTTTGGAGTTTTTAACTTTTTATTTACTGCTATCGTTTTTTATTGAAAAAAACACATGAGTGCCCGTCGTCTCGAATATGTCCTTATGTATTCTTCGGGTATCCAAACAATCGCTTGGTTGGTGGTAATAAAGCATGTTCAGTTTTTTCCTCAGCCATTGTTTAGTGGCCCGTCATTCGCTGTTTGTACAGTCTGTGTGAAACATTTTCATTCGGAGCGAGTCCGACCGATCTGTTGAAAGCAGAGTCATAATCTACATTTCTAATAGCACAAACAGAAACGCGGTGTTGAGAAGCCTTTACGTACCATTTAAAATCGCGGTTAATGGTGAAACCGGTTAATCGTGACATCCCTAGCTCCTAGGTTCATGTAAGAGTAGATTACTGAGGAGAAACAGTCAGGAATGTCGGTGGTTAAGAAGTGCTGGTACACAAACTCTCGGTCTGGAGTCGCATTATAAACCGCTGTGTAAACTCTGGCCTGTGCTGCACTGACTCGCTGTTCTTCCTTCTCTCCGCAGGAGCTGTACTACCTGAAGATGCAGCGAGCCGAGGAGAAGATGGAGCGTCTGGAGAACGGGGCGACGCGGAGGTTACGCGTCTGCGTGGCCACCTGTAACCGAGCCGACTACTCCAAACTGGCCCCCATCATGTTTGGCCTTAAGGCCCAGCCCGAGCTGTTCCAGCTGGAGGTGGTGGTGCTCGGATCCCACCTCATCGATGACTATGGGTAAGAGCTAACTCTGGGGGAACATCTCCGGGCCTGCTGGACCTTCTGACAAACTACAAAATACATTTCCAAGGTTTGGTTATAATTTAGTTTTAAAACTTTGTTCAGTTGGGCACTCAGGCTTTTGTCCTCCGTCTGTTATGTGTAGATATAAACAGTCGAGCTCTCCCATTGGTCAGTTCTTCAGGAGCTGGACTGAAGGCCTTTCCCGGTTAACTACTAGCATGAACCAGATTACAGTGGGTAGAATCTGTGTAGACCTTTTTGGTGTTCTAGATATGTCACTTTTGAGCCATAGTGTAAGCAATCAGTTCTAGGTACTGTATATCTCAGACTGGACAACTGCACTGTAAGATGGTTTTAGCTGGTTCTAGATACATCACTGAATGTAGAGCTCGAGTGTAAACAGGTTTCAGTCAGTTCTAAATACGTCACTGACTGTAGAGCTGTAGTATAAGGAGGTTTCAGTCAGTTCTAGATACATCACTGACTGTAGAGCTGTAGTGTAAACAGGGTTCAGTCAGTTCCAGATACATCACTGACTGTAGAGCTGTAGTATAAGGAGGTTTCAGTCAGTTCTAGATACATCACTGACTGTAGAGCTGTAGTTTGAGGAGGTTTCAGTCAGTTCTAGATACATCACTGACTGTAGAGCTGTAGTGTAAACAGGTTTCAGTCAGTTCTAGATACATGACTGGCTGTAGAGCTGTAGTTTGAGCAGGTTTCAGTCAGTTCTAGATACATCACTGACTGTAGAACTGTAGTTTGAGCAGGTTTCAGTCAGTTCTAGATAGGTTTCTGACTGCGAAGATGTATTATAAGCAGTTTTCAGTCAGTTCTAGATAGGTTTCTGACTGCGAAGATGTATTATAAGCAGGTTTCAGTCAGTTCTAGATAGGTTTCTGACTGCGAAGATGTATTATAAGCAGGTTTCAATCAGTTCCAGATAGGTCACTGGCTGTAAAGCAATAGCGAAACCATATTTCAGTCAGTTCTAGATACATCAACTGGATGTAAAGCCATAGTGTATGCAGGTTTCAGTCAGTTCTAGATAAATCACTATAGAGTCTTAGTGTTGCCTCGTTTCAATCAGTTGTAGATATGTAATAGACTGTAGAGATGTCGTGGAACCATCTTTCAGCCTGTTCTAGATATTCTTATGACTGTAGTGTAAGCAAGACTCTTTACTGAGGGAACCGTGAGCAGCTTCACAAACCTCACATGATTTTTACAGGTCCACAAACCTCAGATATCAGATCTAGAACGGCAGAGAGATTCATTCTTCCTCTGAATAAACATAAAACTACATCAGATTGTCTATAAGCTCTTTATCGTCCTCCAATTTAGTTTCTACCTCTTCTAGTTTTAACCTGGCAGCCTGGATGGAAGGCGAGGACTCCTTTTAAGGTGTTTGTGGCCTAATTAATAAATATTAATGGACCAATTCATAATAAAAAACCTGATTTAATAACCCTGAACCCCTCTAAGAGGGAGCTCTGATTGTGTTCTCCTTAACAGTACTGATAGATCCCTCTGAGTGGTATCAGGGTCGGTTAACTGTGTAAAACGTTAAATATCGTCATTCGTGTTCTGTTATTGGACAGTGGCCGTCATTCCGACGATATTAGCAGTGAAACACAGTCTGGTGTTTGTGTTTTGACTGATAACCAGCCGGGGTTCTGTTCAGAAACGCTGATTTGAGGCTCGTTATCTCCTCTCTCCTGCGCATGGACTTTCGTGGGCCTTGAGGTTGAGCTCCCGCCGCGTTCCCATGGAAATGTTGGAATGTAACTCCGTCCCTCGGCTGGGTGGGTGGGTCGGTCACGGCTGGACGGGCTCTTTTACCCCGACCCCCCACAGGCCCCCGCACCCCCGCCCTAATCCCACTCGGGGTAACTGGTTGGAAATGCCTCTCCTTACAGACGTTTGATTCATTTCCCCCCACATGTGATTGTAAAGAGGGCGGCAGTGTGTAGAAAATCCACGTTCTACACCTCTAATCCATAACCAAGTGCTGTTTGTTAGTAGGGCGTTTAAATTTGATAGTTATTGGAGGTAGAGTCTTGTAAAGGAAATGATATTGGTGTGAATTAATTCAGAAGCTTGTGTGTTGTGGATCATGTCGGAGTCGTCTGTGTTCTTCCTTAGGGAACGTAATACACTCCAGGACATCCAGGGGGCGATATAGCTGGTTTCATTTAACCATCGTTCTGCCATCTTTCAGCAGAAGTTTTCATACATTTCATTAATATGTTTTACGATATATTTTAGTTTTTTTCTAATTTCAGGTAAAGTTCGTGGGTGAACCGCAGAACCGGACCATTAAAATTCTGACGGATCGTAAAACACCACAGGAATATTTATTAAAAACACACTGCCACACTCTCTTTATATCCAGCCAAATAATGTATTAATTCTTGTATCCATCCATCCATCCATCCATCCATCCATCCATCCGAATCTCCATCTATTAAACCTTATAGCGTTCAAGTGTTAATCTATTTATTCTTAATACACAACCATCCGTCCACCCATACAAATATCCAGTATTAATCTCTCTCTCTCTCTCTCTCTCTCTCTCTCTCTCTCTCTGTCTCTCTGTCTCTCTCTCTCTCTCTCTCTCTGTCTCT
>JBBKCR010148047.1:0-18757 GCA_037577295.1 Ladigesia roloffi
TGCCGTGGGATTGCACTAACAAGCTTTTGTCAAAAATAACGTCATATGAGGATCACAGAGCAGCCAACCGTTGAAGTCATCCACAGACACACTGCATTCATTATAGACACCTTTCTTCAAGTGAAGGACAATCTTTCCCACGTTGGTGGACACATTTGGGGAAGTATCTTTCCTTTTCCAGCCATCTTAAACTTACCGATATATCTTTCTCATCTAAGCGTACCTGTCCCCACACTTAGGGAGGGAGATTCCCAAAATGACATTGTAAAATAAAAATCAGACATGTTCGAGATTAACATCTTAACCACTATATGAATAACATCGATAGAGGCTTATATTACTAGACCGGGAGAGTCAGAAACACCCATATAAACATAAATAACAGGTTATAACTACTTTTTAAAACTAGATGCCTCAAACCTTGGTGAAGGCCGTTACCTGTACCTGGTTGATGATCTTACACAGCTAAGGAACCAGAAGCTCATTTGTGACATAAGTTCTGCTTCAGTATTTTTAAAGTTCGTGTTCGTACACAGTAGCTGCCGCTGTTCTTAAATGTGATCTTTTTCGTCATTATTACGTTCACCCGCTACTCCTCCGAGGGCTAGACACTGTGCATACTCTGACACGTCGTGACCGATCCGGATTGGTAATCATTACTAAACCAAACCCCTTCATTTTACCCCCTAAAATGACCTTAATTTTTACTTTAATTTCCAGGAAGGGGAAAAGTGCACAGATTAAGGCTGATTAAGTGGCAAAACTACTGAATCTTTCCCTTACTTTTTCAAATGTGCCCCTTACAAATAAATGGCCACTTAATTCAAATTAAGGTGTTTGCCATATTTTCAGGGGGAAATTAAGTTAGATTTAAACAAAGTGCACTGTGTTTCATAGTGAATTGCAGAAACCATAACACAAACACAAGAACACATATACACACTCTTAGCAGGTATTTTGGTGTTTTGGCGTCCTCGTGTGGTTCAAGCGTGTTACTGCATAAATGATAAAATTTCTCCTATTATTTCTTAAAATAACCTTTATTCCAAGATGTTAAATGGCTCTTTGGGCATCTGCACAAACCCCAGTCCACGCAGAGGCTACAGTAATCTCTTATGTTACAGATATTTGTTCCAGTTTTTCATAAATGTATTAGATATTCCCCCATTTACCCCTTTACAATAAAACAGTACCTTTTTTTTTACAGTGATAAGACATTGTGTACTATGATAAGACAAAACAGTGCTCGATTACATTAAATACGTTTACAATTTACACAAAGAGCAGCACGAGACAAACACATAAAACACTGGATATTAGTCACCACCAAAACTCTTCTCATTCACAATATGTACAAAAATCCTTTAAATGTTACAACGGCATTTCAAAAGGGACTGACAAAAGGAGGTCCGGGCGAGACAGTACTGATAGACATGTGCTTTTCATCTCGTGAATGACACCCAAGACAATACAGAGGAGGACGGCTCATATTGTGAGAGGAAATAGGATCGATAACTGTCTGGGTGGGGTTGATCAATGTGGACCTCAATGTGACCTCGGTCAGTGTTTCTTTGGAGGTCACAGCAGGACAATTAGGCCATAGATGGTAGAGCCCGACCGATATGTTGTTTGGTTGTGAAAAATCTCAGATATTAAAGTTCCACATCTTTTCAAACTAGAAAAGCATGTTCAGAAATGAGATCCCAATGTAAACAAAGTTTTTATTTTCCAGCTGCAATCAAATATGAGGTTAATTACGCTAAATATCATTTCTGCTGTCTGTAAGAGGAACTTGCACAATATTTGGCAGTTGACAGTTTTATATGAGAGGATATAATCTGTTTTTGTTATGTAAATATATTTTTATATTATATATAATAGATAGATAGAAATAAATTTAGTTTGTTTGCACTCTGTCTAGTCCGGCCTGCGCTTGTATAGTCTTGTTGTGTTTCTTGTTTTGTTATTTTGTGTAACACCACTGTCCTGGAAGAACACTGGTTTATAAATCGCTTTCCGAACAACATCTATCACTATCTTTGTTGGGGTTTGCCAGCCGTTCTTTATCCCGACTCTAAATGGACTAAAAGGTAAAAAAAGACTAAGGATAAAATCATTTTACATTAAGTTGCACTGGAATGTTCCTTTATACATATCTGTAGTAAAACTCTTATTTCGGTCAGGCTCTAGTTCAGAAGATGGCAGCTCTGTGTGTTTGTGTGTGTGTGTGTATGTGTGTGTGTGTGCATGCATGTGTGTGTGTGTGTGCACGTGTGTGGGGAGGAGAGAGAGAACGGCCCCTTATTCGGTCACCAGCACCCTGAAGGAGACACGGCCGAGAAATTTGTCCCGATCGTCGTTGTTTTTGAGGTTTGACCCCTCCACCCTGCACTCCACCGTCATATCCTTGCTGTAATCCTCCTTCCTCAGCAGCAGCTTCACAGCAACCAGAGGCTGCACGTACCCCATCTGCAGGAGAATCACCAACATCGGTCTCGTCTTGTATTTTTTATCAGAATCAGAAAAGGTATGGGATCCCGAAAAAAAAATTGCTTATGTGATGACTGCCACAACGTACATTCAAATGTTTTCAAACCATTTTTCCATACTTCAATACATTTTAATACATCTTTTGTGTGAGATATCTACTCGAAGCTGAAAAATGGAACAAAGTGAGGCGATTCCAGAGGGGATCTCAAAAGCAAATATGACCCTAGAGGCAAAACCTTCACCAAAAAAACATTTTAAACACTAAAAACTGGACATACACATATTTTCGGGGCTCTTGCATGAATGTAGTGTAATTGTGAATTACCACCTGAACTATAAAGGACCTGTTTCATTACTCACATGTGCCTTTTTGCCGTAGTAAGGGAAGTACATCCTATCGATACGGCCCTCCTGAGGGAAGTACTGAACTGGCAGGCTTTCTCCCTGCAGAAATGGAGAAAAAACACTCACTGATCTGACACAACAGAAACAGGATGCTTCAGAAGATACGCTATAATGGACAAAACTACTGGGACGCCTGAGCATTACACCAACAGGGTCTTTAATGACATTGCAACCAAGTCCATGGATTTAAATATGGATTTGGTTCCCCTTTGCAAATATATCTTCTTGGAAGGCTTTACTCAAGATTTTGGAGTTTCTGTGGGAATATGGGCTCATTCATTCTGTAGAGCAGGGGTGCCCAACCACCGGACCGGTACCGGGCCGTGGGTTGTGTCCCAATACTTTTCTCCATAGAAATGTGCTTAATTTTTCCACACAAATAGACTAGACCCAGCTACACTGTTATATACTGGTGCAGTGCACCGAGTGTCCAGCAGGGGGTGGCAGAAGCCAACCTCAGACATAACACTACAGTGTGCTGAAAACTACAGTCAGAAACATTTTGTTCTGTTTTAAGATGGACTTCACTGTAGCTCAGAGAGCCGTGTGGTCATTAAATGGAACCTGCACAGTCAAAAAAAGCATTTCTGCATTAATTTCTTATATATTCACTATGGTCATTCATATTTTTTAATGTATCTGCTTTATTTGATTGTCCGGTTATCCTTGTAATTAACATATATTATAGTAATAATTAAACACTGTTGTAAAAGATGACTAAACGCTATTTCAGTTAGGTTACAAATACATTTGACACTTCTCACTAACATGCAAACTTCCCACTTGTGGGACTTATAAAGGGTTATCTTATCTTCCAATATTTCTATTCTTCAAAAGTGGAAAATAACAGTGTGGAGTCGTTTGTGTGACATCACATACATACAGACATGGAGTGGAGACTAGAAGGAGAGAATTTCATAAGAATGCAGTTGTCTGTAGAACACACACACAGAGACACGTGGGAGAACATGAGCATCGCACAGTGATCTTACCCATCACTTTACTAGGGAGTTCGACTGGCAGCATGCAATAGAAACACGAGAGGAAAAAGAAGAGAAAAGTATAAAAGAAGATAAAAAGAACAGGCTGGTGAGAGAGGACGAGATGCATAGAAGGAAAATAGGCAGGCGAGACATAGAGAAGTAGAAAACAAAATCATGACAACACCAGACCAACAATTACAACCTTGAATTACTAGGGGTGTAAACAATTCAAACAAAATTTCAGTTCAATTCGATTTTAATGCCTCGATTTGTTTCTTCTTTTTTTCTATCTTTTTTAAAAACACACTGTTCAAATGTAAATAGACATAAATAGAATAATAATTAGAAGAACAAGATCTAAAGGGATAAATTACATAAAAGAAGGACACTACAACTAGTAATGCAGCCCAGATGAACAGTCACACTGAAATAAAAAATTTACTATTCGTACTAAACGATTACTTTACAGATTACAGATGTACAATAACGTTTACGGCATTTAGCAGATTCTCTAATCTAAATCTGTTCTTCATTATTTTAAAAGTTAAAAATAATATAGATATAAAAACTAGATTAAAATGACTGGTCAGCAATAATAAAGTAAATATCTTAATATCTTTTGTCTTCCATTGTATTCTATGTCATTCCATTTCTGGGTTTAATCAACTTCTATCATTTTTACGTCTATGAGGATTATTCTAGGTTTCAACAACTATCATTATTTGCATTATTTTTGCCATGATATTGTGTAATGTACTTATTAGGTGCTAAAACCATTTCATTATGTGCAATAGTCTTACCATGTGCAATTTCAATACTTATATCAATACTATTTATATACTACGGATCTTTATATACTATGGATGTACTCCATACTCCTAATGACCATGTGTGTGATAAGTAATTCACTTAACACAAAGTTATTTATCAACAGTATTAATATCCAACATTTGTGTTTATAGCATAGGTGCATTTTCATTTTGAGTTTTGTTTTTTTGACAGATTTTTATTCAAATTCATTTAGACATGTTTCATATTGTTGTTGTCTCTATCCAGGTGTAACATAAGCAACTTCCTTCGGAATCTATAAAGACTTCTGATTCTAAAACTAAATCTGATCTCGATTCTATTCTAAATGTGAAGTGCAGGCTAAAGATTTTCCACAAGGGGGTGCAGCTAGGATTGAAATTGGCTTTTTATGGCTCATTAACAAATCAATAAGTGAGGAAATGGCAGAGAGATCCTGTTTATTTTATTTTACTGGGTCTAGATTGGCCTGCTGGGCAGACACCCAAGAAGCTCTTAAGAGAGTAGGATTTAAAGGACCCATGTCCTAAATTTTTCTTGTCCTGTTTTAAAGCTTTCATGACTATTTTTAACCTTTATTTTACTTTATCCCTTTGAATTAAACAAGCCCTTACTGTTATAGTGTCTTAAACAACCTTGTTCCCGATTAACCACCCAATATTGAGCATCTTTCAATAGGCAGCCCAGGCAGGGACACGAATTACACCTTCAGTGTGAAAGCTAAACAGCTATCGACCAAATAGGAGACATTTTAATCAATCATCAGGATGAAAGCCAGATAACCAGATGTTAATATGCCAGATATGAATATTCATATGTTTCCTATTTCCATTTGAGGACATTGTAAGTAAAGTGTTTTACTTAAAAAGCTTTAAAAAGTCTATTTTTAGGGCTCAAATCGAACACTATTTTGTAGATTCACTTCTAAATATTACACCCCTATTAATTATCCATCCAAAACAATCTACTGAATTCATAACCAGAAAGTAAGTTAGATAATTCCAGTGAGTTTATGAACACTGTTACCATTAAGTGAGTCAGTCACTTACCTTCGCTGTGCAGTTTATGAATGGATCTCCAGATGGCTTCAGGCCAATAATCTGCAGATTAAGAAGAATTATTATTATCAAACTACTGCGAATATTAATAATAATAAATCATCTAAGGGTAAAACAAGGCAGCATAAAACTTGGGATTGATGTAAATCCAAACAGTCACAAATATTACATTTAAACCCCAATCAAGAAATCAAAGCATCGAGGAAAGTATAAAGAGATAAAGTCTATAATTATCATTAAATAGCTGAGCTGACTGCAATATTTTAAGTGGATTTAAGATCATTTTCCACAGTCATTGGCTTTTAAAACGATAATAAACGCACGAATGAGAACAGCTTGGGTTCAGGAAAATAAACATAAATATAAAAATGCATTTACTGAGACACATCGTGGACTTTCCCAACCCACAATATTTTTAACTGGATGCTGAGGTGGCCAATTATCTGTGCCGCTAACGGCAGCATAATTAGCATGTACGCCTGCAGAAAGACTAATTTTGGCTTGTATTTTCACAGGCAGGAGAGGAAAATGCTCAATTTGAGCAGATATTGCATGAACAGCCTTTCGCATCACTACAACACACTTAAGTATTCATGAAGTGTTTTAACGTTTACTTACAATAAAGCAAAAAAGAAATTTTTATCATTATTTTTAATGTGACAGGTATCTTCAGCTAAAATTTGATCACGTGACAGGACTGAGCTTTATAACTATGCTGAATCCATAAGGATAAATAATAATTCTCATCATCATCATCATCATCATCATCATCATCATTATCATCACCATAATCATTGTAATAATATCAGCTTCTTCATCTTATTATTAGTCATTATGTATTACTAGTAACGATAAGTACTAGTTCTCATGTCTTTAGCCATATTGATATTAAAATTCAGTTATATTAATATTAAATTCTAAAACAATGAATCCTTTAATACATTAAACATATTCATTACACAGAACCTATGAAGGGTTATAGAGAAATACTGACGTTAACTTAGGTTTTATCTAATATTTCAAAATGAGCAGTTTTCATTCTGAGTATTAAAAATATAGAATAAATATTTATTAGACATGTATATTAAACACAGTGCAATGTTTCTGCAATACAATTAAGTGCAATTAGTGTAACGTTTCTGTTTACAATATGTTCAATGTTTCCGTGAAGTTACAGCTGCCGGGCAGAATGTGAAATACTGTATATTTTATACAAAATGTGCCATGTAGTCTGTTTACTTTTAAATACATATACGTATATTTGTATAATACAGCTATACACACAATATTACTACATTTTAATACTGTACCTTGACTGTATATTGAGAATTTCTATATTTTAGTCTATTTTAATTAAATTATACTCTGTTTTTCTCAATTTTGCTGCTCTTATATTTGTTCGGTCCTCTTTCTGCCATACTAAGCAAATTACACACTTGTGGGATGAATAAAGCTTTATCTTTTCATATCTTCTTATCTTAGAAAGCATGCTGACCCGGTTCATTTTGACGATGACGCAAGGTTGTCCGGCTCTGTAGCCGAAGCTGGAGTCCAGCAGGCCAGAGCAGAGGTCCAGAGAAGTTCTCCTGAACTGACAGACCTTCTTCTGCTCCAAACCATCCTGTTCATAGTACTGACCCGCCAAACACAGCTCGTTCTTCATCTGCTCCGAGTCATTATACTCTAACACACATACAGAGAGAGAGAGAGAGAGAGAGAGAGAGAGAGCGAGAGAGACAGAGAGTTAATTATGTGTCTGTAATTGACTGTGAGTTAAAGTGATGAGGAGTAAATCCAGTTTAACTGACTGCTTCACCCAAATCACACATGACTATGGCTTCCTCACACAGGACCTGCAAACAAAATACATAAAATATGTCCAGAACTCTCACTTACGTGAAATATACAGTCCTGTGTCAGCCCTCATTTCTTTATGTTTGACTTTGAATCACCTCACAGGTACAAAAACACTGTTTTTTGCCCCTTAGACTGTCTAACCTTGGCATATTGAGTAGATCATATGAAATAAATGGGAGCAAAACTTTACTGAGGGACACTCAAAAGAGCCTAAAGATACAAGAAGCCTAGATAAAGGAGTTCCAACCATTCAGCATTCAGCACCACCAGTATACTGATCACCGCTCCATCATTTGGAACCATCTGCTCCTGGTTCTTCATGGGTTCAGGACTTCAGTTAGATGCTCTTTGCTCTGCTTGAATGATTCATACATAGGTCACTGTGTATCTTAACCAACAAAAACAAGAATCAGCCAAAACCTGTCTGGGGTCTGAAGTTTGCTTCTTTAGTTTTACACTTAACATGTATATCACCCTTCAAAAAATAATCCAGCAGGCCAAAATACACTTCTATGTATTTGTATCTGTGAACAAAGATAAGTGAATTGTGTGATTGGTCTTATAAACAACATATTACCAGCTTGTAGTAACATAAATCCATTCATCCATCCATTCTCTGAACCACATGTCTTTAAACAAAGTCATAGGGGTGCTGTACAGGTCACCAGTCCATTACAGGGCGGAGACACACACATACACATGCTCACACCTAGGGGCAATTTTGCATTTCCACTTTACCTGACCTACATGTCAATGGACTCCTTGCCACACAGACACACTGAGAACATGCAAACTCCACACAATAAGGAACCTCACCCAACATTAGGACTGTCACGATTAAAAATAAAATGAGTTCGATAGTTTTCCGGCCGCGATTATTTTCTTTTGTTTGTTTTCCAAAGGACTTCACTGCGATATATTGGCCTCTATCGCCCCCTCTCGTTTCCTTAGGGTAATGAGGCATGAACTCTATTGTTGGTTAGCCTTGCTAGCCGCCTGGTGAGAAAATGCTAACTAGGTACACATTTAAGATGTGAATGCCACTTATGTCACTGCGTACAACCATCTCACTTACAGGACGGGAAGTGTTTTTCTCCATAGATCAGCACTTCTTTGGGAACGTACCAGAACTTCTGAGTCTCATTTCTACTCGTTTATCCTCAGAGTGATGTGAGACGTGCTTCACTCGGCGTCTCGCGCTCTGGTGCCCTTCGGAGCTGAAAAAGCTCTACGTTTGTAAAGCTGATAATAAAAAATAGCCAAGTAATAGTATAATCAGGTGAAAATATATTTTATTTCAATGAGAAGAATCTAAATATACAGAAAGACCTTTGGAAGTGCAGAGAGCCAGTCCGGTTTTAACATGCACTCATTGCTTGTGGCTTTTCTAGTCGGGGCAAGCACTGATCTCTGGGAATCTTCACAGTTAATAGGGCTCAATCAGAGCTTTGCAAAGACCCCTTGCTTGCCATAATACGCCCCGGCGAGCTGTAGTTATTAAGACAAAGACGATCGTCTTGGACAAAAGTATAGGGACAATGCAGTAGAATTTAGCACAGCTGTACACATTGCTACTCCTGAGAGATCCTGCCTTAAGTCCCACAAAGTCAAGCCGACTGTCTTGCAATGTCTTCCTCTCCCAGGGTTATGTGATCTTTAGAAGTCCAGGTTTATGGATCTTTGAAAGGGCACATTTGCATTATTATATCATTATCATTACATCAGTAGAAATGGACACAATGACAATATTATCGTTTATCACAATAATTTCTGGGACAAATTATCTTCCAGCAAAATTTGTTATCGTTACAGACCTACCCATCACCCCTGTTGGAAAAAACCAACAAGCCACTTTCCTTAATTGGATTTGTGGTCATGTGACCGCAATAGGTACAATGAGTTGGGAATTACTGTGTTTTTCCCCACTGTACATGAATGTCGCATCATCATCTCCAGTATAGCATCAGTGGGGGGAGTTTGTGCTGCAAGTTCGTTCATTTGTTATTGATGTGATTTAATGCACATGTGGATCATTCACATACACATGATAGTGATTAAACTTTTAATGTTTATTTTGTATGTGGCTGAAATGTTAATAATGTTTCTGACTGTTAAAAACCAAATAAATAATGCAACGATTGCTTTATTTTTTTTTAAATATCTCGCATTACTTTGAACACTGCATTTTTATGACATTTTTCTATAAGGAGACGGTGCCGGTAATGCCAGCAGGTATTTACATCTGAAGAAATGATGATGAATGTTTTGTAAAATGCATGAATGAGTCTTTCTCATTTTCTCTTTGTGTGTGTGTGTGTGTGTGTGTGTGTGTGTGTGTGTGTGTGTGTGTGTGTGTGTGTGTGTGTGTGACAGGCAGGTTGATAGTGAGCTCTTTCACCCCACCCCATCCCTTTTTGGCATTTAATTACGCAGTGTAATCGGGGATACATTAGTGGTACATCTGTCGGTTTTCTTGAAATCCATCACAAAACCAGCAGGTTTAAAATGACCTGTTTTGCAGATTAATTGCTCCATATGGACTGAGGAGTGAACGCCACATTTAGTGAAAGGAAAATGCATTTTTCCATGACATGGACTCCGCTCTGTTAACCGAATAGAACACACCTTTACCATATCCACCGTTCCTACAGTTACAGTGTGTCTGCCTGTCCCTTGCTAGCAATATGAAACCAGAGGAGAGTATTGTGGACTTACGTTGCAGAAGATTCTCCAGATGCTGCACATACTCCTGATACTGTGAGGGGTCCGACTTGTTGTACACTATTTCCAATGATTTTGGTCTGATAACCAAGCCTGAAACATAATGTTAACACATGATAATGCTATTCTGTGTATCTTTTCATTTTTGCTGCTCATGTTGGTTGGCGGATTTTAAAGAATGACCAAATCCATTTAAAACACAAACCTATCATCAGGTCAGCGCCGCCCGTTAACCCAGTCTCATACTTCAATTATGCAAAATTACATATCTTTGAGTGGCAAAAGTATATGAGCCTCTGCTTTCAGCATTTGGTGGGACTCCCTTGTGCAGAAGTAACTGCAACCAAATGGCTTGGAGGAGTTTTAGCCCATTTCTCTGTAAAGAACATCTTCATCTGTGGGATGTTGGTGGGTTTCCTCACTTGAACTGCTCGCTTCCCGTCCTTCCACAACGATTTACTTGGGTTAATGTCAGGACTTTGGCCCAGCCGTTCCAAAATATTAACTTTACTCTTCTTTAACTAAGTCTTGCTCTTGTCTTGCCTCAGAATTGCCTACTATACTCATAATTCATCATTCCATCAATGCTAGCAAGCTAATACTGGCCCTGACTTAGCAAAACAGACCCAAACCATGATACTACCACCACATTTCACAGATAGGAAATGGTTCTTATGCTGGAATGCAGTTTTCTTTTCTCCAAACTGCTCATCTAAAGGAAAAAGTTCACGAAACATTAATCCGAGAGCTTCTGGCTTGTCCATGTGCTCGCTAGCAAAAAGCTAGCAATGTTCTGTTTGGGAAACAGTGGTTTTGTCCTTTGTAACCCTGCCAAGCATGATATGGCTTTCCAGTGTTCTCCTGGTGGTGGACTCATGAACATGAACACTAGCCAATAGGAGAGAGGCTTTCGGTTGCTTAGAAATTACCCAGTGTTCCTTTGTGATCTTGCAGACAGCTCTTGGAAAGATATTTGGTGGAGTTGGACAGAGAAGGTCTTTAGAGATGATTTTGTAACCTTTCTGGTATGATGAGCATCAACAACCTTTTCTAAGATCCTCAGAAATCTCCTTTGTGTCCACAAGCATGTGTTCCCTAGAACAGACACTGAAAACTGAATACTTTTGCCACTTTTACTTATATAATACAAGATTAAATTACATGACCAAGTATTATTGTTTGGGCTTGAAACACTGTTCTCACCTTTTCCCAGTTTAAACACTGGGAAAAGCCTCATTTGGTGATGTATTATACACAGAGGAGGAAGTTTTGAATATTTTTATTTGGGCTGGTTTCTTAGAAATTTATTTTTTTAACTTTAACTACAAATATGTCATCAGTAAATACACAAAATCATTTGCTGCGTTCCAAACCCCAGGCTGAAGTCGAGAAGGGTGTGTCCTTTGCATCAGAGGTAAGTAGATTCATATATTCCAGTAGCATATAAATTCTTCAGAATTAAGATGGCTTTTCTTCGTTATATTCAAATTGATTTGAATGGCAACCAATGATATAGTGGTCTAAAAAGGTAACCCACCACATGCTAGCTCTTATAACCCATCTAATTATATTGAGAATGAAATTACAATGTAACAGGTTTGACTGACTGATTCATCATCTCATATGACACCTGTTAATCTGATTATCACCTCATCAAATGGCACCTTTTCCCCTTGATTTTATTTTATCTTTAAGCTATATTTGTCACTCTGTTAGTGTTCCAAACCCATTTAACTCATCAGCTGATAGATTTTCTTGAAAATCAACAATATCTATTACATCCAGATACACTGGTCGAAGTCTTTGTCTGGTTATCACACCATTGTGTGTCTATCGATGCGTAACAAATGTGTCATCTGTGCCTGATGTTTTTAACGGCTCTGCTGGGACTCACCTGGGGAGGGGACGCGGTCGTTATATTTAGGGACGTTGTCATCCAGGGTCTGAAGCAACGCCCACATGGTGAGACTGAACATTCCAGCCAAGAAGCCATAGAAGACCAAATAAAAGAGGAGGATGAGGCCTAAAAGACAAAAAATAACCCAGTCAAGGTTTTAGAACGTATGTGACACTAAACAAAACCAATAATTTCCAGACTCCACCCATTATCCCAATTCTGTCCATCAGATATGTTTTGGTTGATAGGCTTGCTTCCTTAGTTATGTGCTGGAGCTATGAGACAAATGTTGCTGACAAGTAAAATAATTGTACACTAACAGCACACCTTAATCATCCGATACCTAAACTCTTATCTCTGATCATTTGGGTGGTTTCAGACAGAATATCAATAAACATGGATGAAACTCTTGTTGCTCATCCTGTTTTTAGCTATTTGTCCTTGTTTTAATCACCCTTATGGATGCACAAATCATATTTACAGGTCCAATTCCTATTTCTCTGCATCCAAATTGGCCAATGATTAATTTCTGTTAAGCATTTTTTAACCCAAAGCTCACAAAGCCAAGGTAAAATTAACAGATGACACACAATAGCACATTTTCAATAGCTTTTATTGACCAATTTGCTTTTGACTTACTGTTTTTTATAAGCAAATCATGCGATTTTCAGGTATTGCTACAAGTCAGAGGCAGTTTAGCTCAATGAGTCATGCATAATGATTCTACATTTTGATACAGATGTAGGAGCAGAGTTCAAACAGTGTAAATGCACTTATCTGCCTCACATTTAACATCTCATGAGATCTGCCACAATTAATATAACAAATTGTCCAATCGCTTGCAATGTGATTGGAGAAAAAAATCTACCATTCTGATCCCAGTATTTTTTACCAAGGAAGGGTTTGTAGTTTTAACACTAGTATTTGCATCACAAAAATGTATAAATCAAGGTGTAAAAAAACAAACGAACGTGTTCTTCTGAGTAATGCCAAAGAAGAACCAATTTTGAGTCCCTAAGGAAAGGTTTAGTTGATTATTTGATATAGATTATATACATGACGTTTGTGTGTGTGTGTGTGTGTGTGTGTATGCGTGTGTGTAAACCTTCAAAAAGAATCACTACATAATGTAAAAGTGCACCAAGAAACCTCTAAACAGCATGAAATAATGGAAATCTATTGACTAGCTAAAATATTAAGCTAATTCTTCAGGCCTATGCTAGTAAAACAGGTTCCAAAATGAAGCAGAATTAATTAAATTAAAACACATCTCAATTATAAAGAAAACAAAACCCTGGCTCTTAGATTCCCCTTTATTCAACGCTGATTGCTAATTGGAGTAATTTCCATACAGAGGTTTAGTGATGAATTTTAATTGTATTTACAATCGGGCCTAACTACTATGAAAACCTTGTCGCCAAAAAAAGGCATTTCTAAGAAAATGCAAATTCTGCAACCCATTAAAATTATAAAATTTGACGATCTACTATGATCAAACAGTCTCCAGTATTAGTTGAACAATGCTTGAGTGACTTCCAAGGTAACATGCTAATGGCAGCAGCCTTAATATTCTCTGATTTTATCGAGCAGCCAATATATCGGTAGGGTGTGCCGTAATGTATATCGCATAATTATGAGTCTATATGGCCAAAGGAAATTTGCATTACTCAATTTTAGTCTATTATAATGTAAAACAAGGCTGCTTTGACCTTGAAGGCCTACAGTAAGAGCTTTGCATGAAAATGTCACACACGCGCACACACAGCCATTCGGGGTAAAGGGGAACATTTTACCCAAATGCCACTTTCAATTTACATCTCAAAATACATTTTCACACCAGTGCAGAGCCAGTTAAGTGCTAATAAGAACGACCAGGCTTTGCTAGATATAAATCTCTGAAGACCCTCATGCAGCCGTGCTAGCTGGGCTAACCAGAGCTTGTGGAAAATACCCAGCCCCACTGACAGCCTCCACTGATGGGTGAAATGTCTTTGTCATTCATGGATGTCATTTCTGAGACAGGTGAGGGTTCAGAGAAGAGATTTATGAAGCCTCTTCAGGCCATGGAGGTAAAATGAATTGGACTTGATTAACAGAGGGCAACACCCAAATGTGGCAAATATATGCACACTAATTAGCATTTTGATAAGCGAAACAATGTTTTAGAATCATACATGGCATTCAGAAATTCAATAATCACGCTTTTTATTCTTATAGGAATTTTCCATTCCACCTTAAATGGCTCTGCAGCGCCATTCAAGCGCCTAATTTAAGGTGGAAAGGGAAATTCCAATGCGGTCCGATGAAAAAGGTAATTATATACGTTATTTGAAACTGAATTGACAACATTATAGTGGAAAACAGATATTTATACTAAGATTTATTCAGATTTCTATGATAGACCTTTGAATAACATGGGAGGCCATTCATTTGACCACATTAGAGCATTAACAGCATATGAGCAACCATGGATGCTCATGAGAAATTAATGGTATTGTGCTCTTAAGATTATTTATGACCTCTAATTGATTTTCTTTTCATGCAAATAGGGTTTTCTCTGTCTTACCCCAGCTACTGGCAGTGCGACCGATAAACTCCCCTGTATTTGGGTTGTAGATGGCATGTTTCCAGTTGGATTCGGCTTCAGGTTTCTCCTCTCCTGGCTTTTCCTCCTTTTTGGACATGGTTTGGTCTTAAGAGTAGCGTGTGGCTCGGCTTTTTGTGGTCAGGATAGACTGTGCAGGGAGGCGATGGTGTGCAGAGAGTGAGCCTGAGGCTTTAAAGAGCTGCTCATCAGCATCCCAGCAAAAGATTCCCTTCTGAACAAATCTTCGAATCAATCGGCTCAAATGATTCACTCCTGCCTCTCGTCACTGATTTGCTATTTCCTCCCTTTTCCACCCTATACTGAGATCCCAAAAAATCATCACTTGCAGCTAGAATTTCTTAAAGGATGCAATACGTACGATGTGAGAAATTGAAAATGATTCACTGATTCAATGTAATGAATCGTTTCCGTACCTTTAACACAACGCAGCACCGGCGAGACCAAGATTCGAATTGTTTGTAGTTTCGAACCGAATCAGTTGAGGCGTTGATGACGTTCTTTAGCCCTCGTCCAATCAGAACGCGGGGGGAAGGGGCCAATCATTTAACCCCCAGATTCATGTTCAATGATCCCTGTTAAGATGAAGTCCCTCACACACTTTGACTGCCACATACACTATATGGCCAAAAGTTTTGGGACGCCTGACCATTACAAGAACTTCAGAGATATTGCATTCAAATCCATAGATTTTAATAAGGAGACCCCCCCTCTCTGCAGCTGTAATGGCTTCCACTCTACTTGGAAGGCTTTCCACAAGAATCTGGAGTTTTTGCAAAGGCTTGGCTCACAATCTCCATTTCAGTTCATCACAAAGATGCTGGATGAGGTTGAGGTCAGGCCTCTGCATGGACCAATCAAGATCTTCCACACCGAACTCATCCAGCCATGTCCTTATGGACCTTGTTTTGTGCACTGGGACACATTCTTGCGGGAATAGAAAGGCTCTTCCCCAAACCGGGTTCATAATGTTGGAATCATGACGTAGCTCAAAAGTGCGTTGGTCTGCTGAGGCATCAAGATTGTCCTTCACTGGAAGTAAGGGGCCCCGAACCAAATCCTGAAAAACAGGTGTGTCCCAATACTTTTGTCCTTATAGTGTATCATCATGTGACTCTAAAGCAATGATAATAAAGAAAATAAAGGCTATATATGAATAAAGATAATTATTTTAAAACCCAATTTTATAATGCAGGTATTTTATGGTTGCACCAATATAAAGGCTTAAAATAGGTGCAACACTTCCACATGATAAAACACTGAGTCCAGAACAATGCAGCGTGTGCTGTTTTCTAAGATGGATCTCTGTACTGGAAGCTGGCGGTCCTCTGGGATTTAGACCGCTAGTTGCTAGGAGAGATTTAGGTAGTCTACCCACCCCCATCACAGCCCTCCACACACAACACGTTCTCCTACTGGCAAGGCTGGGAAATCCTTGGTGACGTAAGCAGCTCCAATAGTAAATGGGTTGAGCCTGAAAACACTGCCAAATTACAGGACACACAGTGAGTGAGTACTGGCTCATGTCCATGTGTTGAGTGATGCATGGATGCACACCTAATTAAATTCTAAATATTTTGTTGCAGTGTACACAAGCCATTACAGCCCTGGGCCCAGTTTCCCAAAAGCACACAATCATCTCGACTAGGAGGATCCATCGTGTGCTGCTCGCTGTATCATTTAAGAATCATCTTTGTTTTGTGAGTGGTTTAGGAGAACTGCATGTTCATATCCCACAATCAGTCAAGGCATTAGAATTAAATGACAGTAAAACTGCTGCAGCTGCGTTGACTGACGTGGGAAGACATTTAAAATCTGCTCTAATTTCTCCAAATGCGTGATTATCATGTGAAGAAGTGCATGTACTTCTGTTTACGCGTCTGAAATATTCAGTATTGTGGTCTGAATGTGCATTTATATCTGGGCTGGAACAGTTATGCTGCAACAAAATATAAAAATGATAAAAAGTAATATATTAACCCTATGCAAAAGCAATCCAGGTTTCTTCTAAGGGCTGTTCCTTTATGGCCACTATCTAGACATCTGTGAATCTGAACGGGAATATCTCCTTCTGGAGGGCTAGTCCATCTTTTTTTTCAGTCGATCAAATTAGCTAGTCCATTTAGCTAGTTAGCCTCGCTAGACTGAGGTCCAGATGGGCCATGTTTCTAAACAACAATGTTTCTAAAGGTCATTCCAACCAGAGAGATCTTTTGAATACTGCCAAAGAATCCAGTCAACATTTGTGTTTGAGGACCAGTGTATAAATCATGTTTCTTTGTCCCCCATTATGCGCAGTATGGCATTTCTCCATTTTAGCTGGCTAGTTGGTTTGCTAGCATAGAATATAGCATAAAATGTGGTGTGGTGCTCCTCTTCTGGTTCTGAAATATTCAAGGTTTCAAGGTTTATTTTCAGATATGTATTGTATGGTTGTCTTCTTGTAATCTTCTTCAGTTTCTTTTCTTTTCACAACCCCAAAGCATAATAGATCCACCCCCATCCTCAACAGTTGACAAGGTGTCCTTGTTTCAGATATTGATTTCAAAGTGCCACTGGTGTTTCTCCATTGCAGACCTCAAACAAAGATATTAATGATGAGATCACAGAGAAGGTTGTCTTTTGGTGACACATCCATGTAGGTATTGATGTTTGTGCAGCACTGCGCTGTATGTCACTACTCCTATACCAGGCAAATATTGATGTAGGGCCTTTGCAGTGATGTGGGTGTTTTGCTTTTGAAGTCTTAGCAGTTTACGATCAGATTGTCAAAGACGTTTCCTGGCCTTCAATTTCATCTTACTAGATCTCCTCAACTTCTAACTTCAGTTCACCGCTTGAGATTTTAAAGGGTCACAGGGTTAGTTACGCTCTGGAACTGTCCACAGCTGACTTGGATTAAGGCCTAATGAGTTCCATAACCTGTGAAACAAAAACAAACACTAGAGGATCGACTGAACAAACATTTCCACGTCCCAGTTTATTTTTGTATCATCTAAAGGGACAATTCAATTCACAAATTGTAATGTGATTAAAAATGTGTCATTTAACTTATGGGGGAGCCCTTATTTTTGCACACAGTTGGAAAAGGATTTCGCAGATTATCCTGATTTCTGTTTTTCCTGTATTTAATCCAAATTAAAAAAATTAATCTACAAGCACACGACATTATCCAACAAATAAACACACATTTACGGCTTCTCGGGATTGCGCTTCCTTTGATTGCTGTATTCTAATTTGCTCTGATTTGGGTGCGTATATGAACGCTTTGTTCTTAATAGTTGGGTTATTGAAGGATTATTAAGCGGCATGAAATCACCCGTCAGACTGTTCTTTTACCATTATAAGTGTATATGAAGGCTTTTAATTCTGATTGGCCTGTTAGCCTGATTAATGAAGGATTGTTGCTATGTGTGCAGCCAGTTTTTCACACTCATACAAAAAGAAAATGGAGGAAAATGCTGCTGCAGCCCCCACTGCTTTCACATCGCAGCTAATTCCTGAACACTGGAGCTTTAATGAGGCAGCCCTGTTAATTAGAGACAGAACCTCTGTGAACTCAGCTCAGAATTACACAACACCACACGCAGAGAGGGGGGGGGCTTGAGAGGAAGGGAAAGAGAGAGAGAGAGAGAGAGAGAGAGAGAAAGAGAGATAGATAGAGAGAGAGGGAGAGAAGTAGTAACAGAGAGAGAGATAATGAGAGAAAGGACAAGAGACAGAGATTGAGAGAGAGACGGAGAGAGAGAGACAGAAAAAGAGGGGAGGGGAGAGAAAGAGAGAAATAGAGAGAGGGAGGGACAGAGGGAAAGTAGGAGGAAGAAGAAAGATCTAGGAAGAGTGAGAGAGGGAAAATGAGAGGGGGGAGCATGAGAGAAAAGGAAAAAAAATAGAAAGGATAGAGGGATGGAGAACGAGAAAAAAGTGGGAGAGA
>JBBKCR010148054.1:0-18756 GCA_037577295.1 Ladigesia roloffi
GTATTCCGATGCTTTGATTCTATTGGTCGCGCGAATGTGCGTCACGCCGCGCAGCGGTCAAAGTTCAACAAATTTGAACTTTGACCGCGGTGCGCGCAGAAGCCTGCCGAGAGGCGCCATAGGAAACAATGGGTTTTGGAGCAAATCGCAGCGCATGCCGCGTTCGGTCTGAAACCTGCTTAAGGCTACTTGAAGACAGAGACAAGTTCTGATAGACGAGTAGAAAATAGTTGGTGGAATTCTGTTTTTCTAGTATCAGTCCGTGAAAAAACAGCATTTTAAGAATTAGGAAACGGGGGGTGGTGCACATTTATGAGTTTTAATGTATTTCTTTGGCAGCATTTATTGTCAGGGTTGTCATATTTTTTTAAAGTTTGAAAAGATTCGAGGCTTTTGAAGTGAGATTCGGGGCTTCAGTCCCCAAGCCACCCCCAAACTCTGCCCCTGCTGATCACCATGGGAAATTGCCCTCGACTGGCCTGGCTCCACTTGCGCTCTTCTCAAAGCTGGGGCAACCACTGCATAAAGCTTCAGCAGAGACTGTTACTCCTGATCCAGGTATTTATGGACTACAGACTCTCAGTTCCTCTTCTAACAATACTTACCTCTCTGAAACAAACTGTTAGCCGTAGAGGGCTTATCTGTCTATAATCTTTTCATTAAGACCTTTTGTTATTTATCTCCAAAAAGATTGCTAAAGTGTACCTCAGACTTTCTGATAGTAGGACGAATGCCCTTACCTGCTAGATGCACATCGCTATGAAAAACAATTCTGAGGTAGAAATGCTGAACTGAATGTTAATAGCATGAGACCATACTTCCTGAGGGAATTGTCACATGTTATTGTGATAATGGTGTATATTTCCACCATAGAAGCCAGTGATGTTTCCCATTCTGTTGCCAGCATGCTGCAGAAACAGCATGCTCAGACTCTCTTCCTAATCTCTGGTGATTTTAATCATGCCTCCTTGGGACTCCACAGTACCAAAAATCATTTAATTTGTTACATGCCCCACAAATTAAATATAAAATATAACACTGCTCTTACACTGTTCCACCACTAATCACCACCTCTCCCTAACCTTGGAAGATCTGGTTACAACATGGTGCACATTTTCCCTGTGTACCCTCCATTATTTGTTTTCCAAATAATAAAACAAGTCTCAAGCAGAAAAAGAGGACTTTCAATTCAGGAAACAAGAAGTAGTATAAATGTAAAATAGAGCTGAAATGAAGGGAATGGGAAAGAAAACGTTAGGCAGAGGTTGGAGAATCAGCTGCAGCAGCACAATGTAAGTATAAACTAAAGAGGCCTTTGACCCATCTCAAGCCACAAGGAACAGAAATATCTCCCGGTGGGGGACAGATGGTAAAATGAACCGAATCACTCATTCAGTAGGTTTGATTCATCATCTGCCCCTTCCTTACCCCCCCATACTGGCCATTCCCTGCTCACCCCACAACTCAACTTCACTTCAAACACTTCAAACCTCCTCTACATTTCCTGCTTACTGCCCCACCCTCCAATTGAGACCTACAGCACACAAGCACTCTGCTACAGCCTGCTCCTTTTAAATCATTTCGGTTAGGAGAGAACTGAGCACGATCAATGCTAAGAAGGCAAGGGTACAGTACTTAGCTTTGATTAGCTTTACTGATGGAATAATAATGGATTTTCATAGAGGTCAATCTTATCTGGTCGATACATGATCATACATTTTCCCAGTCTGGAATAACATTATCCACCTCTGTTAAAAATAAAAGATAAATTATATTGTTCTACTACCTTTTAAACCAACATTTAATTAGAACTTTAATGTCTGAATATATCTGAATGACATAATTTAAGAGTCTGGATAATCTGAATAAAATAACAAGCTACGATTTCAGAAACAGAACAGAAAAGAAAGCTGGTCTCCCACCTGGGGGGGTTAAAAGGATGATGCATTCCAAAAGTCTCTCCATCTCTGTCTCTATGGAAGTCAGACTGATGTTACTATTTTGATCCAGAGATGTCAAAAACTGTCCCATCAGATGGAGGAAGGCTTGACACTTTAAAGTCATGTCCTAACAGAAAAGAGAAACAGTCAGCTGATGAAAAATAGTTTACTTTTTTCAATTGTAGTTTATTAGTTATTTTCAATTAGCTAACCTTGTGATGTAACCCATCTAGTGTGGAGCCAAAGCCAGCTGCCATTTTAAGGAGTTTGATAACTAGCTGTGAAGATGAATCACAGTTGAGGACAAGACAGGCTGGGTAGTGTGTGTTCACATAGGCTGTGACATTTTGGTAGGATGTGAAGTCTACTAAGTGCCAGGGCAGTGAGGTTGATTGGCCAAGCAGACTCAGTAGGGAGGATTCCTACAGAAGCAGAAAGAAAAACTTGTCAACTTTACATTTAACCCAACATTTTTTGGATGAAATTCTTTTGTGAGAGAGGAATGTCCAGTTTGTTGTAATATAGAATTTATGTTTAATTTAATGTTCACTTAATTTGCCGATTTAACTAAAGTTTAACCCTCTGAAGGTGTGGTTATTGCTGCCAATAAAAAAAGCATGCAATCATTCCTCACTCATAGCAAAATGACAATAATTGTATATTACTTAGGAATGTGGAGGGTGAAGAGTAATGTGTGAAATAAAGTTAAAATCTAAAATACATTTACACCCATCTGAAACGGTTTAATTGACTTTCTTTGGAGGATATTGAATAATTCTGATGCAAATTAAATGATTCTGAATAAAAGGAAATAGGATTAAATATATTAATAAGACTGAGAGTGGTGTATAATTCGAAAGCAATGTAACAGAAGGGAAGATTTCTGAGAGTATGTGAATGGGAAAATGTACTACAGTTTTTAATAATTTGCTGATTTTCTAAAGAATGTGAAAACAACAAAACATGCAAAATATCAACAATAAGCAGAAAATGCTCATTTGATCCCTAGTGACTTTAGTTTCATCTTTTATTCTTCGATTTTGAGAAGGGTCACCTTATTTGTACATACATTATAAATAAATGTTAATTGACTGAATTAATCCATGCATAATTATAAAAATACACAGTCATATGTCACATATTATGATGGTTTCCCCACTGAAACACTCCCTCAACTAGGCTTTAGAAGGCTTTACTGAGTAATCAACCTTTAAGAGGACAGGACTCTCAAGACAGCAAAACAACTCACAGGCTTGTTAACAAGGTGGTCCTCTTTAGCCAGGAAAACCATCAGGTAGAGCAGGTAGACCACCATTGTGTTTGCATTGGCAGTAGGCTGGGGGCTCATAGCATCACTTAATGAACTGATCCAATTAACTTCACACAGAACTACACCCATGAAAAGGAAACAGCTTTTGGGACTGCCTCTTTCCACCTGTAAAAGACAGACAAAGGCTGGAAAACTCCACACAGAAAACGGTAATGTTCAAATTTCCAAGTTTATCTGGGTGGCCTTTGCAATCAGAAGTGTCATCACTGTGGTACCCTTTGTGTGTGTGTGCGTGTGTGTGTGTGTGTGTGGGAGGGTCATCACTGAATTACCCCTGAGCAAGCTACTGTTATACTAATGGATTTCACCAAAGTATATATGAGATTACAGCATGTCGCAATCTGAGGTTAGTCTGATTATTAGGTAATAATTTTCCAACCATACATTATCTCCCGCTTAACCAGAAGGGAAACCCAGACTTCCGTCCAGCTCTACCAAGGGGATCCCTTAGCCTCTGCAGCGTGTCCTGGGTCTTCCCGGAGGTCTCCCCCCCAGTGGGATACGCCCGGAGCTCCTCCCCAGGGAGGCGTGCAGGAGGCATCCTTACCAGATGCCTGAACCAACTCATCTGGCTCTTCTCGATGTGGAGGAGCAGTGGCTCGACTCTAAGCTCTTTCCAGATGACTGAGCTTCTCACCCGATTTCTTTTTTTTTCTTTTCATTTATTACATGCAACATGGAGATACAATGAAATATACAATAAATAGGGTTTAGTTTAAGTCCTGTCAGCTGCAAGAAGGTGGTTTTATGGAAATTTGTTTTCTGTGAATTTATGTTACGGGATATGTAGGGGGTGGGGGGTGGTTGGTACTTAGGCAAACATCTGGGAAATGTCGGCTTTCGCTTAATTTTACTCCCTTATAGGTTTTCTTCATCCCACTGTACACTGGCTCATTTATATCAATTAAATTCAATTCAAAGTGCTTTATTGGTATGACAAAAGCATTCAATTTGTATTGCCATATCTCTCTCTTAAAATATTTGACAGTCATGACTTGCCTAAATATTTTAAGCTGGAATGTGAACGGTTTAAACGGCCCAGACAAACGCACCAGCTTTCTACATATACGAGGAAGGAAAAAAATCAATCTGGCTCTAATCCAGGAAATGCATTTAAAGCATTTAAATTTTGTCTTTGATTGATGCAACCTACTCTTGTTTTGATCTTCTATTTATATCTAATCCCCTTTCTACAGCATTGCATAGCTCACATATACTGCCAACGTCCCTGTCAGATCACAATGGTAACCTAATGAGACTATCTCTTACTACTCGACCAGTAAGCGCTCCACGTTGGAGATTCAACACATCCCTATTGAACAATGAAGATTTTAGGACAAAATTCTTAGAAATTATAGAAATCAATCAAGGATCGGTTAGCAAAAACATAACTTCCGGAAAATATCTGAACTTGAAATCGAGTTGGCGTCACTTGAGAAGCTCAACCAGGCATCTTTCTCTATACAAATTGCTAATAGAATTAATATTGTTAAAGTGGAACTAAACCAATTATTGAGAGTTAAAGCAGAATTTCTCATTCAAAGAACAAGACAAAATTTTTATTTTAATGGTAGCAGCCATCTCTTAGTTTTACAACTGCAGCATAATCAGAAATTTGGAAATATATCTGCCATAAGCTCACCATCTAGAGTGTTGCTAACTGACCCGAATAACATTAATGAGACATTTCGCTCTTTTTTTCTGCCTTATACAAGTTACCACATTTATCAGATTCCGAAGCGGCTCATCTGGCAGAACCCATAACTCTCAATGAATTAGAAAAGGCCCTAAAGTGCCCAAGTAAGGCAAAGTCACCAGGTCTAGATTGAATTCCTGTTGAATTTTACTCCACTTTCTGGACTGAACTAGGCCCATTAATGCTGGGCATGATAAGACGTTAACACAGCTATTATTTCGCTTCTCCTCAAAAAAGACAAGGACCCAAGTTCTTGCTCCAGCTACTGCCCTATTTCTTTCATTGGTTCCGACATAAAATTATATGCTAAAGTTTTAGCAAAGCGACTTGAACCCCTTATGATTAAATTGGTACACCTAGATCAAACCGGTTTTATCAGATCGCAGTCAGCCTCTGACAATCTCCGGCGCCTATTACACGTAATTTATGCTGCCGACCAATCAGACACACCCTGCGGGGTATTCTTTCTTGATGCCATGAAAGCCTTTGACAGACTTGAACTTGATTACCTGTGGCCAGTATTAGAACACATGGGAATTGGCCCCATTTTCATTAATGATTAAAGTATTATACTCAAACTCCAATGCAATAGTTTTTACAGGACAAGTTTGCTCACGCTCTTTTCCTTTAGGTAGGGGCACACGACAGGGCTGCCCTCTATCACCTTTATTGTTTGCTCTATCACTGGAACCACTCGCTCAAAGTATTAGACAGTTCTCTTTATGCAGACGATATCCTACTTTTCATAAATAATCCCAATCAGTAAATCCCCCACATTTTGACTACATTTGATAATTTTAGCTACCTCTCAGGATAAAAAAATTCATTGGAACAAATCATGCTTCCTCCCACTAAACTTTGACCCAATCTCTCACCCTCTTTCCAACTTTATACCTACTGCGAACTCTTAATATCTCGGCATAGTTATATATCCCTCCCTTCAAGAGATTACTGCGAAAAAATTTTTTTTTAGAAATTAGCAGATTTGACTGTTTGGTCTAAATTACCCAATTCTCTACATGCACGAGTATCTGCAGTAAAAAATATTTTTTTTACCACGCATCAATTTCTATAGTGCTATGATACCCTTACCCCCTCCATTTCAATTTTGGGAACAACTTAATTCCATGCTCACTAAATACATATGGAATGATAAACGCCCGCGGCTGAAGCTATCTATCATTCAAAGAAATAAATCAGATGGAGGCCTTTCTTTCCCTAACCCAAAATGTTATGCCCAGTCGTTCACCTTGCGACTAGCCTCTGTATGGCTTAATCCAGATATTAACACCTAATGGAAGATAATGGAACAGGCAATTGTTGCCCCCTATGATCTACAGGAAATATTGTTTACTAATATTACTCTCAAAATATGTAAACTTCATTTCGGCCCTCTAATAACTCACGCAATATCTACATGAAGAATAATAGAAAAACAAATTAATCCAGTTCCGAAATGGCATTATCACTTCCCACACTTTAACAACCAATGTCATTTAATGATCTTAAATCTCGTCATAATGTACCAGGAACCTCTTTCTTCATGTACCTACGCATTAGATCAGTTCTCAGGGCTCATGGTGCCCCCTTTACGGGGAGCACTTCCACAAACAATTTCCTTCGGGATAAATAAAGTTTTCTGATTCTGATTCTGATACATCCATTCCGCAAGATGCTAACTGGTAACCATGGTCCATGCTCTGCCTCTCATATTTATACATTTATATTAGAATCCTCATACAATACTTGCAGTATGGTCACAGTATGGTCGAAGGGAATGAACAGTAAAATGCAAAATGTACTTTCCCATCATACGTGGAAAAGAATCTTTCTCTCCTCAAAAAATCCACTGAAAACTCACACACAGAATTTATCTGACACCATTAAAACGGTATCATATGCATCTCTCCTCATCCCCATACTGTAACCTGTGTTCACAAGGAACCCTTGGCACTTTTTGGCACTTCTATTGGGATTGTTCACATTTACAACTGTTCCGACAACAGCTAGCCAGTGATATATCTACTCTCATGGACTCACATATTACTCTCTCCCGAATGTATTTTTCCTGAATGATATTTCTTACTTTCGGGTTTCCAACAAAATCTTCTCCTGGCTGCCCTTACAGCAGCTAAAAAGCTATTAGTTACCAGGTGAAATCCTCCTCATTCACTAAGTAGATCTCAATGGGCATTATATCTATTATAGTTTCTATGGAGTTGTCCACAGCTCGGAATTTATAGAGCAAGCGACAGAAATCTAAGACAATGGAGCACTACACTTAATAGGGTGAAAACACATTTCAGTGTTTGATTAAAAGTGATGAGTGAGTTATTTATTTATTTATGCATTCTTTCATTTATTCCCATATTGACCAGATGTTTGCCTATGGGGGGGTATGAGAACAGGAAGAGAGGTGTGAAATCGGGTGAGTGGGTATGGAAATGGGTGGGTGGTTATTCTGGGACATTTGCCTTTTTGCTTATTATATTTGCATTGCTATTTTGAAAAACAAACAATTGTACACAAAAGAGTTTCACCATCCTTGAGGTTAGTTTAGAGTCCTCATATAGTTTTTTGTAATAATATGCGAATGCTTCTGATATTCCTTTGGGTTGCACCAAAATCTGTTTAGATGTGGGGTGTTTTTTGAAATGCCAATAAACGACTAGCCCTATTACCCATTTCATAATATCTCGGATTTAGAAAACATAGGGATCCTTCCGCATCAGTTGTTAAAAGCACATCCAATTTGTCTCTTGTTCTTTTCAACTCACAAAATACAGACTTATCCATTTCTCTTTTATGCTCCCTTTCCAATTCCATAATTTTATTCTCTAGTTCTTCTTGTTTCTTAAGTCTCGCTCTTTTCAGCCTAGATGATATTTCTACTATACTCCCATGTATCACTGCTTTCGCTCCATCTTATAATATTGAAGATGATACTTCACCATTATCATTTATTTGGAAATATTCCTTAAAATTTTCCTTTATCTCTTTTAGTACACTTTTACTGGATATAAATGACACATTCATTCTCCAGTACCTGAAACTTGGTCCATTACCCCGATCTACACTTAGTGTGATAGGTGCATGATCACTTATACTTATATTTTCTATCCCACACTTCAATATGTTGTGTATATATTTTTGTGACACGTAAAAGTAATCTATCCTTGAGAAACTATCATGTGGATTTGAGTAAAATGTTTAATCTCTCTTGTTAACCTTCCAGATATCAATTAGCCCCAGTTCCTTAGCTACATTATTTAATACTATAGATTTTCTTGTGTTCAGTCTCTAGTCAGTGGGAAACTAATTTACCATTTTGTATCATATTGAACCCCCCCATAAGTATCATCCCCTTTGCATCATTAGTTATGACTTTAGCAATCTGTTTGAAGAACATCTCTTTTTCCTCATTTGGTGCATATACATTCAGTATTGAAACACGTCCCCTATGGATCCCACAGTCAATAAATACAGTTCCACATTGTCCCTAACCACTTTTTCAAACTTGAAAGTAGTACCTTTACTAATTAAAATAGCAACCCCTCTTCTTTTGCCAAATGAAGCATAGAATACCTGGTTTATAAATTCTCTTTAATTTTATATGCTCAGTCTCCGTCATATGTGTCTCTTGTAATAAAGCTATTGAACACTGCATTTTTTTCAGGTGGCTCAGTATCTTTTCTCTTAATGGGGTGGTTCAGACCATGTACATTATATTAGGGCTGGACTCGAATATTCGAGTATTCGTTCGGCGGGGTGGCATTCGAGTTTTCATTTTGAGAAGAAGAAGAAAAAACACAAGCTGTCCCATTATTTTTGACCCCCGGGATTTCCGAACCACATAGATCCACTAAACAGGCACCAATCCGCCTCAAACTCCACAGCAAAATAGACGTCCAGGAGACCTTTCCAACAACCCCTTCCACCCACCCCCGGAGGTATAAGCTGTAAACCGTTAGAGACGGAGAGCATTAAAATGCAAGTCTGTTTTTAACGGAGCTAGAGAATTAAAATGCGCTCCGGGTCTAATGTGCATTTCTCCCCGCAGCTCGGACCAAGAAAAAACATATATATATGTGTTTTTTCCTTATATTTGTGTGAGTCTGTGTCTCTCTGTGTGTGTGTGTATATATTAGTGTGCCTCCCATGAAAGCTATGCTTTTTACTGTGAAGTTTGAGGCAGATTGGTGCCTGCTCAGTGGATCCACGCAAAAAAAGTAAGAAAAATAGTTTATTTTGCACTTCGCGGCAAATGCTTACAGCTAGCTGGTCGTGAAAAAAAATCAAATCGAGTTGGGTTCAAGATGTTTGTGCGAGTTTTGAGTGAGATTTGTCGAGTTTTGTGGCTTTTTGTGAAGATGCTATCTGGCTAGCCGCTTTTCACTGACTAATACTTGGCAGAGGAGCATTGGTTTTATGCCAAAAAAGGCATGCCTGCTGTAGAATGCACCCCCTCTTGGGAGAAAATTCAAAACGGGCCATGTGGCTACTGAGGCAGAAAAAGAAAAGCTGTGTTTTGCAGTTTGCTTATTTATAATTCTACTTGGAAAATATGGATTTGATTATAATCTCCATTATAATCAAAACCAACATAAAGTAACAAGAACATGTGTCTTCCAAAAATTTAACCATCAGAGAGTTGTGGCAGTTTCTCTCTGTGGAAAAAGCATTATGTGCAACTACAACTACCTAACAGTTGTCTGAAGAATTTTAAGTCTCACTCTTTGGAGAAACAATATTTCAATTTCTTTAATAAGTCGAGCAAAAAAACGATCATCTTTCATATTCATTTCAGAGGCAGATATTTTTGTAATTTCCCACTTGTACAGGTCTACTAAATACTGTTTTTGTATCTAGTCAGCTTCCATTATCCTTACTATAGCAGTAAGCAGGGTAAACGGCTCTGAGGACATTTAAGTCTGTTTCTGTGATGCAAGACAGTCCCAACCTTCCCCTCCGTCCAGTCGCTGTGGTCCAGCTGCTCTGCATCTTCACTCTGTGCAGCCCCTCCATCTCGTCATCCTTTACATTAATTCCCAAGTCCTTTAACATAGGCGCTGCTTCTGTTAGTGTAGCAAATGTCTTCGTTCCTGAGTTCAAATACTCTTAAAGTTGTGCTGGGTGGGGGATTGCGCCTTCACATGTTTCTCCTTTTTGAAGACATCCCTCACCTGCTTTCTCTTCTTTTGAACCTCCTTCGTGTAGTCTTGGTTAAAGTAAATAATCTGTCCCTTGTAAAAGATCTTCTGTTTCCATGGCTTTCTTTATCACATAGTCCTTTACTTTGTAGTCCAAGAACTGCACAACAATTGCTCTCTATCCTTACTATCCTTGGGCTTGGTTACCAGTGAGTGGTGTGCCCACTCAATGCATAATTCCATGTCGTCTGGGATTTGGATTTTAAATTTAATAAATTCCAATATGAAGCCATCTCTCTTGTACCCATCCACTCCTTCTGGAATACCATGTACGCGAATGTTGTTACATCTCATCCTTGACTCCAGATCGTTGCATTTCACAGATATTTTGGTGGTTTCTTAAAGTAGAAAAGCTGCGGCGAGCTCCATCTGCATCGTCCTGTCTTCTGTGATCCCCACTCTTTCTTCCTTTTTTCCAAGGCGGCTGTTTTATCCATGAGCTCTTTCATGTTAGTTTCAAGTCTAGCCTGTGCTCTTTTGTTGTCTCCGGCCACTTCGGCATGCTCCTCTCTTAGTTTGCGCAATTCCTGCAGTACGGCCGAGTCACGTTCATTGCTAACATGCTCTGTCCACTAGATCTCCAGGCTCGGCCCCTACTTTTTCTTTTGCCACGTCATCCTCACCAGTCCTCCCTATCTTAATATTTTCCAAATATAATAGTCATTGGCTTAATCTCTAGATTTAGTCCCTTTCTGACTTTTTCTCCTTAGTTTAAAGCTAGTTTTAATTGGTTTTCCTCAGAGCTACTTTTTTCCTGTCTTCTACAACATGGTGCTGCCTGAAGCCCTTACCCTATTTCTAAGGGAAAGAACAGCCACCCAATGGAGGAAAATTTTCAGCTGCTCACTACCCACAGCTCTTGACCATGGGTGAGAGTGGGAATGTAGATCAAGCAAGTAATTCAAGAGCCTAGCCTTTCGGCACAGCTTTCTTCACCACGACAGATCTATGCAGCGCCCGCATCTCTGCTGACGCTGCACCAATTCATCTGTCGATCTCCCGCTCCATTCATACCTCACTCATGAACAAGACCCCCATTTAATTAAAATCCGAAACAGAGAGAGCCCTCCACCCTTTTTTGGCTGAGGACCATGGTCTTGGATTTGGAGGTGCTGACACCCATTCAAGATTCGGCTGTGAACAGCTCCAGAGAGAGCTGAAGGTCTCGGCCTGATTAAGCCAACCGAACACCCAATCTGCAAAAAGCAGAGACCTGATCCTTAGGCCATTAAACTGAACCCCCTCAACACCCTGGCTGCGCCTAGAAATGCTGTCCATAAAAGATATGAACAGAATCAGTAACAAAGGGCAAACCTGGTGGAGTATTAATTTTGGACAGCGCTTATTATGCGCTTATGTACAGCCTCACACCTACGGTCAATTTGGAATCCATACTTCACCCAACGCACATATTTTTGGACTGTGGGAGATTTCCCGCAGGAAATCCAAGCCACCACAATCAGAGCACCTCCCAAACTTGGAGGTGTGAGGTAGAGGTCTGCAAGGGGCGGGACGCAGCGCAAAAACTTTAGGCATGTGTCTTTATTTTGAGTGGGTGGAAACAGAGAGATGCGTTCGCAGGCGCGAGACAAAGACATTGTTCTTGAGACCCCTGCAAATGTATACATTAACCTTGAATACATTTTACAATTTGTTTTTACGTGGGAAATAACATGAGGTAGGCAGATGTTTGCTTTGTGGGGGAATCACTGGTATGCCGGCAGAATGGAAGCACACTTTCTCCAGTTGAGGTTGGAATAAACGCAGAGTCTACCCACAAATTCCAATGTTTCTTTATATTTCTCTCATTTTGTCTGTTAAATGTTTCTATTGAGACTGTTTAATATTTTTTAATTCAGGTCTGTAACCTAGTTAGAAACATTGGTTGGATGTGTTTTTGTGGAAGATTGGTTAGCCAAATCTACCCTTATATAAAAGACATCTTTATTTCTCAGCCGGAGTTGTGCCCACATAATATAGCCAATGTTTCAGAAATTCCTGTATGTCAGTTAAGTACCAAATTTGGGAACCTATTTAATTTTTATAAGCCAAAATATTATATCCTTCCCCTTTGTTATCGTTGTGTTTAACTTTGTGTCTTCTTTCTTGTTCTGCTCATCAATTATGCCTCTCTCATCAGAGGTGCTAGAACGGTCCCTATGGTGAGTCCTGATAAAGGTTAAGTCAGTTCCCAAAGCAAGTACTATGATGGGGCCTTGATCGGTGCAACACATGGCTTCCAGGCCCCTTCAACGGATGGATGCCTCCAGTGAGACTGACTGCCCTACTCAATAGTGAGCTCATGGTCCTTTGAGTGGCAAATTTGTTCAGACCCACTTATCGGAACAGAGAACGACCCTTGCATGGACGGTTTCTCTTTAAAATCTGTATTCTTTCCTGTCTGTGTTCCCTGAAAGTCCCGCAACCAGTCTATTCTGGCCAGTTTGACTCTTGATATATGTTTGAACGATTTATATACCTCTGTGTTTCCCTATGTTTTTTCCCTTTTCTACACAGGCAAGACCACCATATCCCTTATGCTACCCTTTTGCGTATTCATCATCTTCTCCACGCTCCCGCTACCCATGTGATAGTTGTCAATTGTTTTTATTAAAATGTTTTGTATGTGTGTGTGTGTCACATGTGTCAAGTCTGGACATATTTTAAATGCTATTGTAAATCTAATTTTGTGATGAGTTTTTTACAGTTCTGTCTGTTTTGCAGGTGTGTTACATTTATTTGTCTGACTCACTGACATAGTACCCTGGAATTCAGTTCTGGGATGGCTAAGTAAATGCCATGAATAAAAACACCCAAATTATTGGTCCATCAGAATTGCAGTGACATTTTTCACATATTAAGTAAATATGGATCACCAATATTGATCAATCGCTTCATTGGTCAGTGCATTTTTATTATCTACCTATTCTCTATCTAGTATCTCTGTATTGCCAGTACAAAACTAAAGAAACACAATCAAGGGTAAACGAATACAATTTACATTTGTGTAACTATTGTTTTAAAGGGGACATATTATGCAAAACTCTCTTTAGTTATAATAGGCCTATGGGCTATACAAAACATGTTTATGAAGTTCTACGGACAAAATTACACTCACATAAACAGATCTCACCAGACAGTTTTATTTCCTTCAAAAATGAGCCATTTAAGGGCTTTCTTGGCCACACCCAACCCACCCCATGCTAATGGTACATGTTTAACACAGAGGCACTATCCAGTCCTCTATCCAGAGGAAGATGAACACAACACATCATGTGTGACCTGTCTTTGCCTGTCGCCATAAACGGTGGAACTTCAGCTAATCTAGTTGGTGGGGGCTTATGCAAATGGAATGGTTCTATGCAAATTTCCATTTTTTGACATAACAAAAGGGAAGCCGTCCAAACGACTTGTAGAAGCATATGATTACTTACACCAAAATCTTTCAATAGAAAATGGAGGGATTTATTTTTTTCGTGCTTGGAGTGTTTATAGGAGCAGTAGAAACCCAAATGGAGATACAAATGGATGCAAAATGTTTTGGATAATATGTCCCCATTAAACTATGCTCCATTACTTCAAAAGCCTTTGACTCACTTTGAATATGAAACAATAAATTGGTGGTTGGTGGATGTGCAAGTGTAATGTTTTATGACTGCATTCCATTTTACCAGATTCTTCCGACTGCCCATGAGGATCTCTAATGCGATTGTATGGTTAAAGAAATGCTAAAAAATCTTGTTTAACTCACGTTAAAAAACTGGTTCATGAGGGCCTGGTCTGGACGGAGGTCTTTCCAGGGTAGACGGCTGTACTCATTGTGGTAGGTGTACAGCAGGTACTCAGGCATCTTGGGAGAGGTACAGGTCTCACAGTAGTTCATTAGATGCAGCCACAGGATACCTCTTTGCCCTGGTAACAGACGTTCTACTCCAACAACAGAAGGACATCGGAAAATCATTAAGCAGTTACATTAAGTGATTATGATGAAAACACATGACAAGGCCTGTCTATTAATATGGTTATAACATGCATGTCACATCCACTTATTCAAGATTAAAACCTTCATTCAACAAGAAATTATTAGATATGTAGAAAGTGGTTATATATATGGTAGAAATGTATAACCACTTTTTACTAGTAAATACACCAACCAGACATAACATTTAAATCACCTGCTTGTAAAACCCACTGACACATGGAACCTGTTCTGAACCTGAACTATGTTTAGGTAGTGGGTACATGTCGAAGTAACACAAAGTTTACCAGAAGAACACTGCCCTAATCAACAAACTGCCATTTTCCTTGGGGCCATCCTTTCCCAGATAAATAACACACAAAGTCGAGCCTTGAAACATGATTTAATAGCAAAGGCAATTCTTCAGACAAGGCCACATTCTTCCACTGCAGCGTGGTCTATTATTATACCCACTGTAGTGGATAGGGCTCAACATAGGCATTCTGTCTGGTCTGCTGCATATGCAGGATGCTAAGGGAAACTATGTGTTCTGATGCTTTCATTTCATAGCAAGATATACCAGATGAGCAATTTGTGGTCCTGGAGTTTTTTGTGGGACCAGACTGGCTAGATTTCGCCTCTCATGTGCATGCATGTCCTGGTTCACTGGTTGTCCTTCTACAGACCACTGCACAACAAAAACACCTCCAGAAGTTTTGGAGGTACCCTGACTTAACTGTGTAGCCAATAAAGCCATTCAGATCCTTACACTATACCATTTTTCCTGTTGATGTCTGAGTTGCTGCTCATTGCTGATAGATGCCATTGCTAAGAGATAAACGATATGTACTTCAACTGTCTGTGGTTTTGATGCTCTGGCTGTGTGTATTTGACTGAGCAAAGCCCCCTTCAACCAAAGTATCGTTCCTCCTACCTTTGAATTTTTCATGCAAGGTCTCAGCCAACTGTGTATACAAGTTAACCAGACTCATTGCTACTGTGGTTTCAGTTTCAAGCCAGGGAGAACAGCGAGGGTTGCTGTGATCAAAGAAAAACAAGCAAATTGAGGATAAAGATTATATTAGTCATCCTTTCAGTTCTCATTTATGTAATGATGAGTAAGCAGTGTACACCATACCTGGCATCATCTGTGTCCAGGACGAGTATCCAAGGTCTGAACAGTTTAGTCATTTTAGAATGGAGGTCCTGAAGAGCTACATTAAATAAAATGTTCCATAGGACAAAATGAATGCAATGGAGCTTTATCACATAATATTATAGTATTATTAATATACATCACCACAAGAACGAAGGTGAAAAAGGAAAAGGGCAAATAACAAAAAAAAGGGCAAATAACAACAACAACAAAAAAAAAGCAATCTTGGTCAGACTCAACACAGCATGCGCAGCCTATCAATGAACTGGACAATATAGCAGAGTCTCAGTAGCTTCATATTCCTCAAAGTGAGATGCTGGACTATTGATTTGGCATATTTGATCTTTATCTACATCTAGTTACTAATCATTAACTAAGCATAGTTTGCCAATTGCTTATGCTACCCCATGCTTTGCCATTCAAAAAAAAGTCTGGTCTGTTTCAGTTTTAAGTTGCTATTAATATAATGTAATGTTACATGAACATACACTAAGAAAGACAAAACCACTCCTTCTTTAAGGATGGGTTTGGGTTTGTTTTTGAGTTTTTGAGTTTTGGTTTGATTTCCCTGCTTCTCGGTCATGTGCACAATTTCAGTTTTCCCAAAGTATGTTAAACATTTCTGTGACAAGCAGCAAATGAGAATAATTTTAGCAAAGTGAGACTTACATTGGTCACAGAGTATTAAGTAAAGCAAAGAAAAAATGATCTGTGATAATGCATTTCTGTTTGTATGTGCAAGCAAATCCGAAGGATGGGTTACAATGCTGGAACAGAAGTAAAATAGTTCAGAGTAGGGATGGGTATTGTTAAGGATTTAACAGTATTACTACTTTTATCAATACCACTTATCGATTTGGAACGTTAACAGTATTTTTATCTGTACTATTAGTTGCATTTTTTAATAAAAAAAATGGAAACAAATTGAGAACGGAACAACAATTTAACCCTAACCCTAACCCTAATCTAAAACAGTTGCACTCACTACAGTAATAAAACTTTGGATCTTTTGGCTCTTTCTACCATTGTCACTCCTGTTGTGTGTGCAAGTTCTTTTGGTCGTGTTTTCATTTCTCCGGTACCGACAGCAGAACAGTTACCCTTAAATCTTATCGATACTCCGGTCTTTTATAATTATGCACCGGGACCGATAAGTACTGGGTTTCGATACCCGTCCCTAGCGTAAAGTGAACTCATCTGTTTTCCAATTCAGTATCAGAGCCCAACATAAAACACTGTGCCTTTGATTTACCATTGATCAATCTTGAACTCCCTGGTGGTTCCTTGCTGCAATTGTTCAGCTCAAGATCAAGGAGGTGACTGATTAGAAACTCAAAAAACATCTTGATTTCTTCAACGTATGGCCTCCATTTAGAGAGCAGGCCAAAACTTCTAAAGTCTCCTTTGGACAGACGCAGCTTGAGAAAGTAGTTTGAGAGCCACTCTATAGTCTCTTCAACCTGAAGAAAAAGGTGCAGAGACTGAATTAGCCAAGAACAGTCAATTCTGCTACAGGTCAACAAACCAATTTCTCTTTCATTCACTGATTGTTAAATAAACTGGATTATGTTGTACACCATGCATCCACTGGAAACCAGATTTCACTTCTGTGAAAAAAGTTACAATAACTGAAATAATTTAATTTATTGTGTTACCTGTTGAGGGGAGAGGAATACTGAATTTGTGGAGGACAATCTGGATTCTTTCTTTTTAAGGTAGGGTATACAGCCAAGCACTTTCAGAGAAGTCCTCCAGCAATCTGCACTGAGAAGCTGTTCTGAGGAGCCTGTCATACAGGAACAAATGTACAAATTCTCAGAAATACTTTTCTTCTGCTAATAAAGACCCTATTAATCTCATAAAGAACAAACATTTCCTGGAGATTAATCTATGTTATAGCACAGAAAACACTTAGGTAGAACCTCTTCGGATTTTCTGGTCCTTCAGAGACAAACATTTCATCAAATCAACCAACAAAGCATGACATATTACTACTTTTATCAATACCACTTATCGATTTGGAACTTTAACAGTATTTTTATCTGTACTATTAGTTTTAATAAAAAAATGGAAACAAATTGAGAACGGAACAACGGCATGACGTTCATCAATTACTGGAATGTCTGCTACCAATTTCAAATATCTGTGTTTAAGACCGCTAGCTTAACACAATCATACAAAATGTAAAATTGTAACAAAGAAATTAGAATTAGCTGTGATAATTGGATAAAAAAAATATATAAAGCAAATTAAATGGTTTATACTTTAAACACACATTGCTATACATTGTTATCAATTGCTGTGACACGTTTAGCTTTACGTCTCCTACAGTGGTTACTTGATTTGCGACTTTATATATGAGTTTCTCCTATATTCCCAGCATTTCCTTTCCCTCACTTTTACCACAGCTTTTCCTCTGTGTCACCTATTTCCTGCAAAGCCCCTGTGCGCTGCTGCATCTGTAGCTCCCTTAACTGCTCCATTGTTAGTTCCTCTGAGTGCTCCTTGATGAGCTTGCTGATGTCACATTCATCCATATCTAGTCCATTGGACTTGCCTACAGATATACTTTCCTCCACCACTGCAGTTTCAGGATCCAGTCTTTCAGTGTCCATTTCAGACACAACGCCAGGCCACGGCTTCTTCTACGCAGAGGCCAAGGTCCTCTTTGTAACACACTGCCAGGCCACATCGATAACTCTAAAGCATATCATGATGTTACAGTGATCCTTCCAGAACTATTGAAGAGTGAAGTTTGTGCTCTCTGTCACCTCACAGCAGATGCAACAGACGCCTGGCAAAATCCTTCTCGAAATTAGATATCTTGTGCTTGTCCACGGGTTGCAGGTTAGGGGTGGAGTTGGGTGGAATGTAGAGAACCTTTATAAACTTGAACTCTGGATCTTCAAGGTTAGATAAGTGAGCAGGCCTCTTATCCAGGAAGAAAAGTGTATTCAAGATCCAAAATCCTTTATTTGTCACATACACAGATATACAAGTAAAAAATGGAGTGAAATGTACCTTAAATCACACCTAATACTTAACATAACAGATACATAACAGATGTAACAGATACAACAGACAATACAATGACGACTATAAATATAAAATAAAAAGAATCTGCACAAGATAATACACAACATTGTGCAAATTTGACATTTAAATGGGTACTGTACATATACAGTTGTGTTTATGTGCATGATAAAATGCAGGAAGCCATATTTCGATGATTAGGCATATTAACAGATGGGTATAGATATGGGTATAAGTGGTAAAGAGAGGCATCCTTGCTTTCTTGGACAGGGCTTGAATGTGTTCAGTCCACATAATCATGTGATCACCCGGGTACTTGACGAAGTGCATCGTCTCCAAGACAGACCCCATGATCAGCACGCTCTGCTGCCCTCTGCTTCACTGAAACCTGGCTCAGTGAAAAAACCCCAGACGCTGCTTTAAATCTGCCGGG
>JBBKCR010148115.1:0-18749 GCA_037577295.1 Ladigesia roloffi
ACACACACACACACACACACACACACACACACACACACACACACACACACACACACACACACACACAAATACATATATAGAAGGGACTGACTAAATTTCCTCTACAGTCCCAGTATCTAATTCTACAAAACTTTCTCCCAGAGCGTTCTTAGTGCTGGTTGAGTACTGCCATACCTTCCCCAGCTTAACCCCAGATGTTTATCACAGCTGGACAGAGAGAAGTAAAACCTGAGCTTGTGTTTGAGCCGGTCTTTCAGGCCTTCTAACAGAGGATTCTTTTTAAAACTCCCATTAAAATCATGTATGTCTTCAGCTGGAGGCCATGCATCAAAATCACTGTGAGAAGAAGTTTGACTTACAAAACAATAGGATTATTCAGCACAGGGGAGGAAACTTGGAAGATTGCTGTTTAATATGTTCCCCTATTTCATGGCCAAACTCATGTACGTTCGCTGTAAAAAAAAACAAAAACATAAACAATATCTTTAAAGGAGAGATCAATCTTTGTAATGTAACATCCCTAATTTAAATTAAAAACTTGAAATGCATAGATCACAAAATTAAAAGAATATATTTATAAGTTTTATACATAAGTAGTGATACATAAGTAGACGTTTTGTGTGTAGTGTGTATGTGTGTGTGTGTGTGTGTGTGTGTGTGTGTGTGTGTGTGTGTTTGTGTTTGATTACGTGATAGATAGAGATGACATTCAGGAAATTCGCAAGGAAAATCACAGTTTGCCACAAAAGTCATAAACAGCAGAGCTTATAAAATATGTGCGGATTGTGTTAAGTGTGTGTGTAGTGTGAGCAGGATAAACAACATACACACACACAAACAAACACACATTGACATTCGTTCACTCATATGCACACTTATATACACACCCTTACAATTACATCAACACCACAACCCAACCCCCCACCCCCCCAGCCAACCCACACACATACACGCGCACGCCCACACTGTAAACACGCGGCCCCTCATTAGCTGTAATGAGATGTTATGGGGAGCCCTTGGGTCCATTGTGTGTTTCCAGAAGAACCTATTGTTGTTGTTTATGTGTGTAGGATCATCGCTTTAGAAAACCACTGCATTCTTTTCTTCTGCAGTCAGACGCCCGGCAGTGTCACTTTCAAACGCTTCTGTCCCGACTACAAACATTCCTGCCCTGTGATTACCCATTGAACCTTCAAGATCAGTGACCAAGTTCAATGTATGTGTGTGTGTGTGCTGACATTACATAGATTTGATTGATAGACATAATGCAATATAATAAAATATCATTTTTGAAGTGGTTCAAACAATGCATTCACATATAAATTAAACTTGAAGACTAAATGCATAGAATAGTTAAAATAGCTTATAATTGCACTAATAGACTATATGCATATAAGAGTTCTCTTTGACTTACCCTGCTTGCTTTTAAAGCTGTAAACCACTCTAGTGTCACTGCAGCCCATATTGTCAATGAAGTATTTACTCTTCAGCTCTTGGCCAAATTCTGTGGTTACATCTATTTCACATTACATTTTAAAAAACATTGGGCCCGATAATGCACACGGCGCATCGTGCTTAAGCGACTTGCGCAACCCATCATTGCTATTTTGTGCGAGCGCATCATTCTTTTTTCTGGCAGAAATTTATGCTGCCAAGATAGCAGATGGCATTGCGCTGTGTAGGGCGTGTCAATGAAAAGAAGGGGTGTGGCAGGGCGCATAGCGCGAATTTGCTATTTTATGAGAAGTGAAAGTCATTTTGCCACTGACCTGAAAAAACCTGGTTAGTAATCATTCACACATTGTTCAAAGGCTATAATATGGACGCCTGACGCTTTGGGAAGGGTTCACAATACGCGCACACGCAGCTTCTTTCATAAGCAGGGGCGAGCAGCAGCGCACATCAAAAAAACATTTTCATGTGAGGGAAAACTTTATGGAGTCCAAGATAGTTCAAGATAGTTGTGCTTGTTGTTCACATGTTCTCCAGATGGAGTATCTAATGGGACAAAGGCTCCCTCAACGTCGGAGGGTGAGGGTATATACAGGTGTTGTAGACGATTTAGCCCCCTTAGCGTAAGAGGCCATCCTCTGCTGTTCATGGTGCTGAATTTCTGTACGCCGCGTCTTTACATCCATCATGCGTGTGTACGCTTATTTCAAGGAGGTCTTGGCTAAGTAACAATGACATGGGCAGTTAACCAAATCACAAGAAAGAACACATCTTTTTGATTCTTTAAAATACTTTATTTGGAATAAGAACTGAAAAAACGTTCTGGGAAAATCATTGCTGCTTTGGGAACCCCTCCCCTGATCGAGCCTCCCTTAGTTATAAAACACTCTGGCATTGTATACAGATTTGTTTAAGTGATCTTATTTAATATAATTCTTATTTATTTTTTATTTGATTAAAAACTCACTTTGCTAGGTAAAAAAAAATGTTAACATCTCATTACTGAGTTTTATATTATAGATTATTTTTATAGCACTGTTATATCGTGATTTAGATGGGCTGTTACTATAAGCACCCCTGGCAAAAGGTTTGGGAGGATTCCCTCCATCACCAAAGATCAATTGCTCCCGTGTCTTCACCTCATTATACGCAGCACACCATTAAAAATGCACAGAGGTATTTAAAGGGATTGAGAGTGTGATCTCTGATTGGTTTATTGCATGCTACACCCAAAACACACCGGTGACTAATTTTCTCATTTAAGACAACACATTTGAACTATGCGCCAGATGCAACGTTCACTTTTCCTACTGGCATTATAGCGGCCTGTGCTGGCCCCTCCCCCATAGACAACTGCACTTTCAGACTTCAGACAATGCGCGACTGACCCTGAAAATCGGGCCCATTGTGTTTTAAGTTCAAATGTGTATATCAGGTTCCATATATTACACCAACACAACGGTTGTCTTTAATTCACTTGGTTTTGGCAATAATTCTGTCACTCGAACATACGTAATTTACCTGGAATGTAAATGTACCATTGTGTAATGTATACCATTAAACAGTTAATTCAATTGTATTACAGTATAGTTATTTTATGGTATATTACAGCTGCTTGAATTCATTTAACATAAAACACCAAAACATTAGATATATGTGTCAGTTACGAACTGTTGATGGCCCTCCATGTTCTGCATGAGCTGATTAGAGTACACATACCTTTTAGCTGTATATTATACATACTGCAAACACACACATAAAAAAAAACGGTGCATTAGATCATTGTTTTTTCCTACAAAAACATTTTTTGTGGCACACATTCACTGGGAACTTGCTGTTGGTTTTGCCTAGATTCGCATACCCTCCCTTTAATCTCCCTGTTTGATGTGAATTATGGGAGTCCCACAGCAGACTATGACATTTTCTACAGCAATTATATATGACACAAGACTGGTCTTACTGCATCATGCAGAGGGACACGCATGGGTGAAAACGCCGCATCCACAGACAGTGACTGCCTGTAACGCTGCCCAGTAATTGTATACATTCACTTTCTGACCACTGGTGTCTTATTTTCTCTACCATTCTCATTTTGTCCATTCCCCAGCTCCTTTGTGTCCTTTCCCAGGCTACTTAGGCGGGCTCCATATGATGACAGTGTGCTGAGACCTCACAGCCACATGCAGACACATGCAGACACACACAGTGCTAATTAGAGAATCCTAGCCTGTTGTTATGGCTCATTTACAGCTATTTACACAGCCTAAGAGAGAGATAGGCTTTTACTTACAGACATCTTCGCCCGAGTTTGAGTCTATGTGTGAAACCAAAGACCCGTTATCTTCATATTTTCTTTGTGAAGTGAAATTAAGCTAATTCAATATTTGCATGGAAGATTTGCATGGAAAAATGTAAATATTTATGTTCATTCTAAACCACTTATTTTCAGAAATTTGAGGGGAAAAAAAATTAGGTTCCTGTTCTGTTGATTGGCTAGAGTTGTATCATTTTTAAGGTCTCAGAACTTATTTGAATCATTGGGCCATAAATCACGTAAATTGTGAAATTTTGCAGAATATAATAAATGATGTGTAATAAATCATATTTCTCAGGGTGTATAAAAGACAAACAGCTTGTGATTTTCATTGTCGGAAGAAAACCTCAGGAACAAATGGAATTAGAAATGTTTTTGAATTGTGTATAACATTTAACATTCTGAAATCTAAGGGCTTTTATTTTCATAAGCAGGTTTTAAAATAAAAAATAAAATGCAAACATTCTAAAACACTTTCTTTTGTTTAGGTTTTAATATATTACATACACTGCCCAAATGTGTTAATTTAAGAGCATAACTTTAACATACATAACACCATGTGGTTTGTTATTGCTGGCCATGATACTTTTAGACGCTCATTCAAAGTGAAGTGGTTCAAATAAACGGGCATTTTAAGCTTTTAAATAATGGTATCTGCACTATAAGTATCAATACTGTAATTTGTTATTAGTTGATACCTATATATCTATGATCTATATATACGTTGTACTTGAGAGTGTTTATGTATACATAAAAATGCACATTACTGGACACACATTTAGAGATTTTTTGGTCTTATTGAACTAAGCTAGTGTGGTTTAGCCTGTTCCCCTGCTGCATTCCTTATAACCATCCCTGCAGCGGCCTGCCAGAGACAGCGCAGCCTAAACTAGTTCTGACACTCATACAAACCCCATCTGCTTTGAATGATGGAGTAGAGGACGTTTTGTTTGGGCCTGAATTTGGGGGATGGGTAGAGTTCTCCAACAGTTTGCCCCAAAGGTGACACCCCAACACCTTTTCCTCCTAATCGCCCTTGCCCTCATGACCTCTAAAGCACAGAGAGGAGAGAGCAGACGCCCACGGGTGGAATCTAGTGTGTCCTGTTGAGCTTTGAGGCCCACCATAGGTTTAATGGTGTGGTCATGGGAGTGGTGAGAAATAGATGAGAATACCTTTGAAAAGATCTACATCAAATATGATGAACAGAACGAGCAGCCCTGCAGAGTTTATACATATATAAGGAGATCAACGACAACAACGTTTCGCGATTTAAAAGTCATACCGTGTCCTAAAAATCTGAACCATTTTAATAAAGATCTGTTTGTGACCAGGTAAAAAAAAAAGATTTGGGTGACTATTGACTTCTAGTGTCTGTTAGCAACATTAGCCTCAAATTCTCATAGCATAGCTGTAGCTGAATGCAAATGTAGTGCCTTGCATTAAAAGCATCTGGCTGGCTTTTGTAGATGTGTATACCCGTAATTCAATAACATTAGAATTCATCTTTTAAACTGCAAGACCTCATAAATGGGACCACACTTCCATTCCTTACACTCGTTCAACATTATTGTGATAGCAGTTCTACATAGCCCCTCCTGAAACAATGGACTAAATAATAACTTAGTGCATGTAAACAAACACACACAATACCTGCTTTCTGCACCAGTGTGACTGCAGTCTTCTTCTTGTGTGGCCCTTAGCGCCTGTCCCCCATTTCTTGATGCTAACAAACACTGTTTATCCTGATTGAACTGTGTGGCGGCGGGTCTCTGTCGCCAGGGGAGTTGGTGTAAACTGTTTGCATAGGGTTCATCTCCACAGGTCTAGCAGCATGGCCCTGCTATTACACTTTAACACTGTGTCTCCGTTCCCCGCACGCAGCTATCATGTTTCATAACACAGGGCATAACACAGGGCAAAGTAACACTTTAGCAAGGTGGGAGGGGGGTTCAGGTGGGGAAATGGCACTCTAAATGAGGGTTAGGGCTCTATCATTGTCTGTTACTGCTCAGCCTCATGCCCCCTCCCTCTACAAATAATTCAACTGACCTTCTATTAGCTGCTCTCGGCCTGGACATGGCGGGGTGCTCAGCGGATTCTTTCAAGGGGCCAGCGCCCAGCTTTGCTGGCTGCAAATGGCTTTTTATTCTCCTCTCACCCAGTCAGAGGATCCAGCTGCCGAAAGGGGAAAAAAAAGTCTGATTACATAAGAAAGGTCCTCTATTGAAGATAAGGAATCCACCTGAAGAGGCTACACAGCTACGCTTCCTGTCAGCCACCCTTCCTCCTTCGCTTTCTCTTTTCTTTCTCACTCTATTCCTCTCCTCAGTGCTTATCTCCCCTCTTTTCCTCTCCTCACGTCTCATCCTGTCGCTTCTTCTTCATCCCATTCAAAAGAACTTAATTATTATGTGCTGAATTTAATGCACAGGCAACAAATAAAACAAAATTAAATGTATAGTGTATTTTCATACTGAGTTTTATTTCTATAGATTTTGTTTTACTTATTTTTTAAAACTTTATCTGTATATTGTTCTTGTCTCTTTGTGTTTGTGCCGTTGTAACATAAGAAATTTCCTCCAGGATTTATAAGGTTTTCTGATTGTCACAAGACATTTAATGTTTTATTATTTTCCAAGCGCATTTATTAAATGTATTAAATAACAATGCAATTTTTTTTATCAGATTTAAATGACCATTATGTGTATCACTAAATGCTTTATTATCTTACTATATGCTTTATTCACTTGTCAATAGTAGTTCATTTATACGTTATTTATTATACTCCAGCATTTGTGTATGTAGCATAGTGTATTTCATGTACAGGTTTTGGTACAGATGATTTATTAGATTTATTTTGACGTAATAAATCATCTGTAGATGATGTCTCTGTGTGTCTTTGCAGTGATAAAATAAGGATTTCCCTCTGGAATCAATATATTTATCAAATGCTGATTCATTCTGATCTAATGTACAGCTCATTTATGCAGTAATATGTTATTGCACTCTTATGAAGGGCCTCAGATCTGCTCCAACATATCGTATAACATGTCATGATACACAACAATTTGACCTTTTTAGCTTTCTTCCAGAAGCAACTGCTTGATCATTCATCTCTAATGGTGGATCGTTCTTTTCAACAACATAAACATCATAGTACACCAGTTTCAAGCATTAATGAAGACTGTCAAGGCTGTTACTGAACAGCATATGAAAAGTATCACTAGTGTTAAAACAAAGTGGCACAGCCTACTTCAAAAGTGAATTGAACTGCAGAAAAATTGTAGAAGTAAACAAAACCAAGTTATGAAACTTGAACTAAACCCCATGCAATGCAGATAAGCTCCATCCAAAGTTTTACTATATTACTAGGGACAGTAACTTTTCAAATATGCAAAAAACAGCCATCCAGTCTGTAAAATCAAAATGTTTAACTTCTCTGACAAGATGCTGCAGCTCCTTAACTGCAAACCTCAATGCGGGAAATCGGTTGTATTTAGAGGTTTCATTGATTTTCTAGTTTACAGTGCAGGAAACACAGCAGTATAAACACACACACACACACATACACACACACACACACATACACACACAAACACACACACACACACACACACATATATATATATATATATGTATGTATGTATGTATGAGAAAGGTACAAAATAACGATATATATAATGCATTTGGGAATGAAAAATGGTGCTTTATTTCCCTTGTGTGTGCGCAGTATATATATGAAGGTAAAGAACGGTTCTATTGATCTGAGTTTTCATTAGGTGAAAGTGTCTCCCTCAGAGAGAGACCCAGCATCCCTCACAGCGTGAAACAGAGCGGGACGTTTGAGAAATATATCAGCCATTTCAGTAATTATTGAAACAAGGCATACATAATGCAAATGAATTGGCCGCTGCAAGCAACTCATTTCAATGAATGCAGATCACATCCTATTGCTAAGATTGAGTGGAACACACCAACACAGACAAACACAAACATACACACACAGACACATTATTAAACAGAGTTAAGTCAAGGATGTGACAGGGATTCGGAAGATGTCTTTTCTCTCAGCTGTCAGGTTAATTTGGGGGAGTTTTACAGCATAGTGCCCTGCTGTGGACTGGAGGAAAACTACCAGGAGAAAAGAATCTCAGCACTAATGAGCCTGATTCACTTAGTCTGACGGGGATGAATATATGAAACTGTTTTAATATGGCTTGTTTAATCATTAATAGTGCAGTGTTTGGACCGGGAACAATACAATGTACCAAAACAGTCATCCCTCCTGGAATTTGTTGAGTGTTAAAATATTTGGGATCACTTTATTTATAAGTAATGAAAGCATTTAGTCTTGAGAAAGGGCATATAAATCTAACACATTTTGCATGTTGGACAATATGTGAAAACTGCAGCGCTATTATATAGTTAGAATTCAAAATAAATAACTACATAAATGTTGTAATTTAAAAAATATAATATGGCACAGAGAAAATATAATTATTTAAATCATATAAATGATTATTTAAATCAGATAAACAGTATCAGTAACACTAGGTTACTTTGCAAAGAAAAAAACGTAAGACTTTAGCACCAAGTAATTCTGTTAATTCCTGATGGAAATAAATTCAAGTGGCCCCTTATAGTCATGGGTGAACATACCACAGCACCCAATGCAAATTTCTTTTACTGCATTTAACTCTCTGCCTTTATCAAGTGAAGCAGCGGGCTGCTACCAATGAGGGGCGCCCAGGGAGCAGTGTGTGGGGATGATACCCCGCTCAGTGGTGAAACTACCAGTCAGATCCCACAACCTTCTGATTGCAGAGGCAACTCTATAACCACTAGGCCACTAAATATAAGTAAAAAAAAATATATGAAGTTACAAGCAATTAAACAGGAGCTAAATAACACAAATAAATATTATGACTGAAATGTGAATAAGTGTATGTGATTTATTTTTTATTTCATATCAATCAAATTCTATTCAAACCTTTAAATGAACTTTTACATTGTTTTTGTTTTTACACTTGTACCATAATACATCTAATGCAAAGTCTGTACTTGTGATCGCTACATACTATTATATATATATATATGTTAACAAGTAAATAAAAGTGACAATCATTTCTCAGAGTTTAGCAGAACTTGGATACGAAATGCTAAGAACTTTTTTCATATTTGGGGCTTACATTTACAAAATAAAGTATCTCGTTAAGTACAATACACACTGGTGTTTTCCAGATGGTATGCGAAATACACACTTTAAAAAATGGTAAAATCCTAGATTCCTTAAACATCCAATATGTATCTAAGGACATATAACAGCTGTTCTCACTCTGAACCTTCTGAAACACTAACTCAGAACATGTACTCCCATACAAAATTGCTTATGTGTGAAAAAATGAGCGTTTTACAGTATTGTTTGCCCGACAGACTAGATGTTGCAGTTTTTGGGGAGTTGAGATTAAGCGGCTGTATTACCATTACAATCTAGCGGGCCTTTATTGGTGTGCGGTGCTCCTGGTGTGAAGTGTTGGGGAGATAAGAGCAGGGTGCCAGGTCTCATCAATGGGAGCACTTATCTGCGAGGGAAGTGGGAGCGAGATTGCACTTCAATCCACACGACAATTGTGCATTATCTTAACCGCTTTGAGGTATTTTCTCTAAGAGCAACTCTGCTGCTTAGGAATGCTTTTTATGTACCTCCTGAGAAGTACTTCTGCGACTTCCAGGCACAAAACAAACATCTGCATGGATTAAAAAAAAAGAAATAGAAGATTGCCTGATTTATTTTTAAAATCTACAAACAATGCCTCGAACAGTTCCGTTCTTTCATCCTAAACAAGTATCTGATTTGTTTCTAAAAATACAATCACTAAAGTAAGCCATCTTACAGAAAAGTCGCTGCTGATTCCGACAATATGCTTCTTTCATGACCAGCTTAACTTCTGCCCCCTTTCCTCTTGTTGTAGAGTGATAAATCTGGAGTTGTAATCTTAAGCACTCCTGCCGATTAGGAAACAAACGAGTTAGCGGAACTCTCTTCCAAACTTCTTTAGCTGCAGTTTTATCTCGGGAGCGGGGAAGTTTTTCGATAAGTATGCCCTGTCTCAGTCCCGCTTAATGTGTGGGTTAGATGCACAAAAGGATGTTGAGAGTTTTTTATTGCCAGGCAGAAGCATGGCAAGCTGCTGGGTGCAGATGTAGCATGATGCTACTGCAACCTATTGTGCACTGGGAATCTTATCACCTGCTGGCTGAACACATACTGCTATGCAGAAAGTAGCCTGACAGAACAGAAGCATTCAAAGTACTTCAAGAATGCAGTGTTTTCTCATAGGGTTTATCACTATCACGTCTTCTGAGCCTTCTGTGGAGAAGTGACCTGAAACTGCAGCTGTCATTCAAGCTTCTTGCTACTCAAAACAATGCATTTTAAACCTACTCTTATATGGTGGTGGGAGCACAATTTTCGGGAACTTAAAGGAAAGAAAAACTGCCAGAATATAAATGAAATGTAATAAAATGTGTAGCATGTGGCAGATACAGAATAATTTAGAAGAAAGTTGATGATATTTTAGAACCAGCTGACAATGTTTCTGTAAGAATTAGAAACTGACCTCTAAATTTAAACACTGCCAGTTTAAAAACATGAACCACTTTTTTTTTATTTGTAAACTTTGCAAACTATGCATTTTTACACGCTAACATTACTGAACATTTTAATGATAAAATGCTGGGCAAAGGAAACACCACATTTATTATTGATATGATTCAAAGAATGTGGCTGTTGAGCTGCGCTAATTGAACAAGTTTTGCCCTTTGTATCACTAAGGCATAAATCATATTCTCAAAACTTTCTGTCATAGAAAGCAATAACTTTTTAAACAATTTGTGCTACAGTAGTTCGGATTGGATAAAAAGAGCCAGTCTTTGCTCCCTTTGTGCGTTAATGGGCCTTGGGTGGCCATGACCATGTTAATACAACGGTTTTCATTCCTTGGACCACATTTCCTGGATACTAGACACTGCATACGGGAAACACAATACCCATTGTTGGATGCTCTGAACCACTCATCCAGGCGTCACAATTTGATCCTTGTCAAAGTCACTCAGATCCTTAGGCTTGCCAGTTTTTCCTACTTGTGACACATCAACCACAAAAACTGACTGTGTACTTGATGTATACCCACCCTTTGACAGGTGCAACTGTGGTAATCAGTATTACTCATTTCACCTGTCAGGTTTGGCTAAATGCTGACAACTTGAGATGTAATTTACTTTGTATGATTAGAGATATGCCTTTTTAAAGAACCCCCCCCCGTCTTAAAAATCAGCATTTGGCTTTACGTCCACTTCCTTATTCGTAGGTAGTTTCTTGCTGGTTCCAAATCTTCCTCTGAGGATTAATGGACAAATAACATTTACACAAGGTGGACTATTACATTTATGAAGCCATGTCTCAGGTCATGTATCTACAGATATACTTAACTGTCAGTGTTGCCTCAAAACTGCACTGTGGCCTCTAGCTATGAGCTCATAGAGGATGTGGGTGTATTTCAGACTAGTTAGCTGCAGGCGTAGCTGCTGTGTCTGCACTCTGCTTGTGTTTGTGCTATTACATAATTAAATTTGGACTTGGATGTTGCTTTTTAAGAGATTATGGCAGCATATGTTGCTTGAACATGTGCCAGCCTGTGAAATAGGGGTTCTTTCATGACTGTCTCCCTCTTCCTCTCTATCAGCTTTAGAGAGTTTATTGAAAATCAGCATCGACTCAAGTGCCAACAGCTAATGAATTGGTGTTATGATCTCGGGCCAAAGGATGCTGGTGAGCCGTAATTTAAGATCAACATCGGCACAAAAATGCAAACAAAATTAAGTCGTCAATGTGCCTTGGCTTGGACTTCAACAAGACCCCATTCAAATCACACCTATATTTATACCCTATACCCCTATACACCACACATTTTTTACCCTTTTTACCATTTATTTCAAAAATTGCAAACGTTTATTGTTCTTATTTAACATTTGAAAGTTGTTTAGTAAACAACTATAAATGAAAATATATTAAATAAATGTTTTGTTTATATGATGGAAATAATATGTAACAGTGCATGTGTGAAAAAAACTGGTTGTGTGATGATGCAAAGTCAAATTCTACAATGTTCTTTCATTTAAAAAGCACTAGTTTACTGTTTCATTTCACTGTGTTTCACTTAACTCGGTAAATATCAAACATTTGTGTGGTGATTGACGTTTGTATTATATTTTTTGTTTACAATTTTTGTGTATGCAGAGTATTGGTAATTAATCTGGACAGTAAAACCCTGGTAGGCCTCAATCCACTTCTAAGGCACGAGCTCATAAAATTCCCAGTTTATGCAACAGTATTCAATGTGAAACTGAATGAATGTAATTGTATCAAAGCATCAACTTTCACGGTTCTCAGAAGACTGAGAGATGTGAGGCTAAAGAAATGTGTTTTAGCCAGAAAGCCACTTTTGAGGTTTCTTAACAACAGGAGAACAATTGCATGGGCCAAAGAATCTGTGTGTAAAAGACTGGTGTATGGTGCTGTTGACTAATGAATTGAAGTTTTAAATAGTTCCTTGGGAAACAATGCTTCTACAGTTACAGTTACAGTTACAGCATTTGGCAGACTCTCTTATCTAGAGTGATATGCATCAGTGCTTAATTAGTCCACATCTGTTCTTCATACTTGCAAAGCTAGACTCAAATCAACATCAACAAACAGTGACACTACCACCTCCATGTTTTACTGCCAACTAAGTTAGCAAAGGTCCTGCAGTTTATAACTTCCACTGTAAAATATGGGGGTAGTAGTGTCACTGTTTGGGAGCTTGTTGCTGGATCTAAAGGAATCTGAAGTGCCCAGAATCAGAAAGGGAATATATATATATATATCCAGGATGTTTATGAGGAATTTAAGTCTTAATTATTACTATATACTATATACTAAAAGATACATATTATCCAGTTTACCAGTTGAAATCCTTACATCAGAGTACTACAAATAAGTGTGGACGTTTCAGGTTTGTTTGAGTTAAAGGAAACAGCAGACCTCCTAGCTATGTATTCAGTTACAGTCCAAAGTAGTCCACACCATTAGAGAACAGTATGGAAGAAAATACCAGTCAGTTAGCCTTTAGCATACCATGGAGATCAGCCTTCTTTCCATGGCTGTTTTGCCTCTCGCACCTCCTGTGGTGGTGCCCCCAACTCCCCCGACCACCTGCATTAGAATGCATGGTGGTCCAGGAGTCTGGCCCAGGCAACTAGCCAAGGACCAACATCAACATGTACTTCTAATATTTACCATACTCCAATGGTGTGTCACAAAGTACTTGTGTGATTTGGATGTGTAAACAGTTAACACCGTATTTGCTTAGCCCAGAGAAGCCACAGATGCAGTTGTTAGGTTTTGGCGCCTCGCCTCACTCCCCGTACACCACCCAATGTGACAGCAGGAGGTAATATTGAAAAAAAAAAAATCTACCACAGTATCATCACCGAAAAAAAAAAAAAATTATATCACAAGTGATCCAAAATGTGTGTAATTGTGTATGTACAGTATATGTAAATATATCGTCTATAAAGGACTTTTTTCTTTAACTTTACTTCTATGACTATACTCATTCCTTCACTCTCTATCTCTCTCTCTTTCACACACACACACACACACAGAAACATACACACACAGAGGGTGTTCCTCTCCTTCCTCAGTCCTTTACATGTTTGAAACATCGCTCCTGTCATCCCCCAGGCCCAAATATATCATCTTGCTCTGCGGCCGCTGCCGCATGGGCCTGTGGGACGGTCTAAGTGGTTATTCCAGTCATTATTGGCTGTTAAATCCAGTGGCGGTCGTAAAGGCCCTCTCCGGTCCCTGCTCTGCGCCAGAGGTCGGCCGCCCCGTGCTTCTTTACGAGCTGTCCCCGGCCGTGCATCACCAGATTCCCCGGGACGCCAGACATCCCTCCACGTCCCAGGACAGATAGACAGGCCACGGTCCCGCCGTTCATTACCCCTGTCAGAGGCTCTGTCCGTCAGACAGGCCCCCTCCTCCAGCCCACCACCAACCCCCCACGTGATTTAAGCTTTACCATCATCTAAGGTGACTGCTCTCTCTGTCTCTCTCTCTCTCTCTCTTTCTCCCTCTCTCTCTCCTCTCCCCCTCTATTTCTCTATCTCTCTCTCTGTCCCTCTCTTTCTCTCTCCCTCCATCTCTACCTCTGTCTCTTTCTTTCTTTCTCTTTCTCTCTCTCTGTCTCTCTTTCTCTCTCTCTCTGTCTCTCTCTCTCTCTCTCACTCAGTACACACACCAAAACTGTCATTATCAGGAAGGCTAGTGTAACACAGACTGTCTCCCCTACCTCTACATTTTGACAAATTTATGGCACGTTTTGTGAAATTGTCATCCTTTACAATCCCATAATGCCACAAAGTGAGTTATTTGCTCTCGTAATTTCAGATGCCTGTCCACCTGGCCTCTAACAGGAGCTGTGGAGAAATAATTGAATCCACGGCAACTTTTTAAGAGAGGCTGACCGATTGGACTTCTTTAAAAAAAGGATTTGGAAGTGTCACTCTCTGTCTGGCTTAGGTAACCATATACACTCATAAACTGCCGAGGTCACAATTAACCCATTAAAACCACAAGGGTTAATACATGAACCCGCATTTCAAGTTCCTCACTCTCATAATACAGAACTCATACATTCGTCATTTCTTGTATAGCAGATACTTATTTATTCATAGCTACTGAAGAATACAGGCTAAGCCTTAACTAGTCTTAAAAGTAAAAAAAACGATTAACAAGATTGGAGCTTCAGAGGCCTGCAGCTTCTCACTGATAAAGGTGTTAAGCCTCAAGTGAATCAGTAGCTAATTTTGCTTACATTAGTTATTTCAAATATATGAAATTATGGGATAAAACACTCATGTATACTCAACCTGAAATCTATTGATAAAAAGCTAGTAAAAACTAAAACTATTGATCAATTTTACTCATTCAGCATTAAGTGATGTTATATATTGTTTTTACTGACATCACAACAAGTTATGATCTCCTCAAAGCGATCTACATGCAAATGTAAAGTGATATACTATTGGATTGTCATTGAATACACAATTCCGTGCTTATATTAAAATATTACCGCAAAGTCAAACTGACAGCTGTGGAATTCATACCTGAAGGCACATCTGGAAACTCGAGTATTTCTACTACTCTCTATTATATCTACTGTCTAAAGGGGTGGAGGGGGTGATGGATGGAGATGTAATTGTTCTGCTGTCACTGTCCAGTGTGGATGATTTCTACATTATTTACTTAGCAGGATTTTATAGACCCAGTGGATACCTCAAAACACAGAGTCTAATAATGCGCTCCAGAGGGGCATTCGGTTCTCCATTTCTCTCTTTCTGTCTCTCTCTCTCTCTCCCTCAAACTCAACTAAAGTCCCGAAAGACCTGTTATAATGGATAAGACAGGAGACCCCCAAGACATTACCAATTACAGACACCATTGTAGTAGACTGAGAAGGGCCATGCTCAGTCCTGTCAGTCCTACGCTCTTTTGTGTATATTTCCATTGGGCTCTTGACAAAATGTTTGTGTAAAGAATGAAAAGGAAAAGGATTCAAATAATTAACAAAAACAACAAATAGCAGACTTTCAATATTCTAGCACAGCGGAGGGTCATTAAAAAATGATATTTCCTCTACAACCCGCCTGCTGCTCAGGCCTGCACGGTTATTAACACCCACTCTGGAGAAAGGACTTTCACTTCACAGATTATGGCTTGTCCTTGTGTTCTGAAGGTCGTTCGGCAGTTTTGCAGGTGTCAAAGAGTGAACAGTGATTATAGGTTGAATTCTTCTTGTGATTACATGCCACTTTAACTTTGTAAAGTAATATAAGGAGAATGATGTCCGACCCTGATATTACATTATAAAAGAAGAAGAAATAAAATGAAAAATCTAGTAGGGGAGGTTTTGTATGTGATGTTTACAGAAGCATTAGTAGCATCAAAACACTTCTAAGAACAAATAAACAGATGAGATGAGCAGTGAACAGAAGAGATAAAAATTAACATACAAAGAAAAGAAATGCTGGAGTAGAGAAGGGAGGAAAACGAAAGAGAACTGAAGAGGAGAGAAGAGAAGAAAACGATAGAGAAATGAAGAGACAAGAAGAGAAGAGAAGAAAAGAGAATAAACAAAAAATAGAAGGGAAGAAGAATTTCACTCACATGTACTGTACCAGTATACTGTAATGTGACGCGACAATAAAAGTGATTTTATTTTATTTTATTTTATTTTATATAGTCACATTACAGTATACTGGTACAGTACATGTGAGTGAAATTATTGTGTGCAAGCTACCCGAGCAAAAGTGGTGTAAAAAAACAACATAAGAGAAAAAAAAAATACATTAATAATAATAATAATATTAATGATAATAATAATAATAATAAATAAATAAATACAAAAAATAAGAATAAATATGCATGTAATAAATATGCATATGAATAAGTACAGTGCCACATAATATATATTAATATTGTGCAAGTGTAAAATGTCCGATATAAAGTATAAGAATGTCCAAGAATGTGTGCAAAGGCAATAATGTGCAATATGGAGTGCATAAAGTGACGTAGTGTCTGTAAAGTGACAAAGTATTGACTATTAGGACATATTGGCCATAATAGAGTAGAGTAGATAGTAGAGAAGAGAAGAGAAAAGAAGAGAAGAGAGTGATAAACAAGAGAAGAGAAGAGAAGAGGAATGAGTTAGTAAGTCAAGGACGGAAAAAGATATGAAGCCAAGGGGAAGAGAAAGGGAGAAAGTGAATAGAGAGAAAAGGGAAGGAGTAGGTAGCGCGAGTTAGAGGGAGACAGAAGGAGTCGGGTCAGGGATATGACATGTGTTGGCATTTGTGTGTACTAATATGGTGAAGTGCTGCTAGATGTTTGTCCGTGTGTGTGTGTGTGTGTGTGTGTGTGTGTGTGTGTGTCATTCTAAAGACAGGAAACAGTTCTTGTTTGTTTTCTCGGCTGCACCCTCTTCCCTTAATTCAGCCATTGTGGCAGCGGCTCACTGATGACATCACCCGGTTGGCGGCGTTTGATGTGTCAGTCCTGAAGGAACCACTTATAGCAATTAGGATATCCTTGAACAAGCGTTTGCGAAACATTGGCTGGTTTTTGGCATTTGCCTCCCGTCCCTGCCTACTAACTAGTGGGGTTTGATCTGCGATAATTACCCTCCCACCAGCCTCTCCGCACTGACAGTTCCCTCCCTGGAGAGCCCCTCGCGCCGCGGCTACTCACTGATTGCATCAAAGTGTCAGAAATTGCAACATCAAAAATAATAACTGATATTCCGCCGGCTTCGCCTCGCTTTGAATATTTCCTTTAAAATGCTCTCTAATTTGTGTCTCTCGCAGTCAGAGAGTGTGTGTGTGTGTGTGTGTGTGTGTGTGTGTGTGTGTGTGTGTGTGAAGAAGAGAGAGCTTAAAGCAAATAAAAGCAGGGGGAAGTGCATTCATTATTGAACTGCTATTTACATATGGCAGACTATTCTGTCTGAACTGGCATGAAATAGACGAGGCATTTTTTTTTCCAGAGGCCTTTCTCTCTCATCGTTCAAGTCCTTGAGTTTCTCTCTCTTTCTCTCTATGACTCTCACACGTTCTTCTCTCTCCCTCTTTCTCCTTTCTCTCTCTCCCTCTTTGATTTTCATCCATCTCTCTCTCTCTTTTTCTTCCATTCTGTCTCTTTCTCTCTCTGTGACTAATATCCCTTTCGCTCTCTCTTACTGTCCCTTTCCTCTCTATTTACCTCTTTTTCGCCTCTTCTTTCCTCATTCTGTCCCTCATTCATTCTTTAACTCATATCCCCTCCTCCCTCTCTCATTCGTCTGTTTCTCTCTCTGTCTCTCGTCCCTTCTTCTCTCCCTTCCCTTCCCTTCCATTCTCTCTCTCACTCTCTCTCTCTTTCTCTCTCTCTCTGCCCCTTTTCTTCTCTTTCTCTCACTTGTTTTCTCTTTAACTCATATCTCCTCCCCCCTCTCTTATTCGTCTGTTTCTCTCTCTGTCTCTCACCCCTTCTTCTCTCCCTTCCCTTCCCTTCCATTCTCTCTCTCTCTGCCCCTTTTCTTCTCTCTTTCTCTCACTTGTTCTCTCTTTAACTCCTATCCTTTCCCCTCTCTATGATTTTTCTCTGTTTCTCTTCTACTCTTTCTCTTGCATTTCCCTCCAACTGCTCTCTCTCTCTCTCTCTCCGTCGTAGGATCTTAGAAACAAAGTGTCAGGCTCTTGATGGCTACATCATGTGAAATCTCATAAGTCTTCAAAAGTATCCAAAAAAAGTCTTCATAAGTATCCAAAAGAACAGTAAAAGGCAGTACTGCACTCTGACAACAGCTGAAATAATGTAAACCTGGGTTCTGAAGAATGCATCAGCTTGATATTCCTAATACCACCTTAAGGTGACCAAAAGGTAAAGAGGCCGTTTAGCATGCACCTGAGACCGGCCAGTGCTCCATTTTCCCCATTCCACATCCTCTGACCTTGCGTGGAGGCGCATTAATGCCATTTCTAATACATATTCTCTCCCTTGTTTCCGAGCGTGTTCCTCTCTCCGCCAGCGTGTCGGTACGGCCCATAATTACCGGCGTTGGGGAGTGTAATTTGCTATGTCTCGCATGCTTCGCTGTCTCGCTAAAGACCATTTGCATTACACACACAGCCGCCGGCCGCGCGGACAGAGGCTCCGTCTGAACGTTAGCACTCGGGATTAGAAGGGACAAGTGTGTGTTAAGCTACTGAATTGAGACAGACAGTCGAACCAAGGTTTTCACAAGGATGAAGGCAAAAAATGATCAGCGCCAGGAAGACCTGTGCAGTAAGAGAGAGAGAGAGAGAGAGAGAGAGAGGAAAATTTAGCACTGACAAA
>JBBKCR010148132.1:0-18746 GCA_037577295.1 Ladigesia roloffi
GGAGGACAACAGAAACCAATGGTGAACAAGGACTACTTAACTAAACTAGAATCAGGTGAGGGGAGTGATTAGGAAAAACATAAAGAGTCGAGGAAGAGGGTAAGTTCAAGGTCCTACAGCGACCCCTGGTGGTCGCTGGCCGGAACTGTGACAAATTAACACTAATTAGGTCAATTGGCAACATGATTGTGTATAAATAGAGCTTCTCAGAGTGACAGTGTCTCTCAGAAGCCAAGATGGGTAGAGGATCACCAATTCCCACAATATTGCGTAGAAAGATAGTGGAGCAATATCAGAAAGGTGTTACCAAGTGAAAAATTGCAGTTATCATCATTAACTGTGCATAACATCATCCAAAAATTCACAGAATCTGGAACAATCTCTGTGCGTAAGGGTCAAGACTGTAAAACAATACTGGATGCCCGTGATCTCCTGGCCCTTAAACGACACTGCACCAAAAACAGGAATGCTACTGTAAAGAAAATCCCAAAGTGGGCTCAGGAATGCTTCCAGAAACCATTGTCAGTGAACATAATCCACCGTGCCATCCGCTGTTGCCAGCTGAAACTATACAGTGCAAAGAAGAAGCCATTTCTAAGCAAGATCCACAAGCTCAGGCGTTTTCACTGGGCCAGGGAGCATTTAAAATGGAGTGTGGCAAAATGGAAGACTGTTCTGTGGTCAGAGTCACGATTCGAAGTTCTTTTTGGAAATGTGGTACGCCATGTCATCCGGACCAAAGAGGACAAGGACAACCCAAGATGTTATCAACGCTCAGTTCAGAAGCCTGCATCTCTGATGGTATGTGATTGCATGTGGCATGGGCAGCTTGCATTTCTGGAAATCATTCCGCATCAATCACAACATCATGGCTGCGTAGGAGAACGCTCCAGGTACTGAAATGGCCAGTCTGCAGTCCAGATCTTTCACCTATAGAGAACATTTGCCGTATCATAAAGAGGAAGGTGCGACAAAGAAGGCCCAAGATGATTGAACAGTTGAGGCCTGTATTAGACAAGAATGGGAGAGCATTCCTATTTCTAAACTTGAGAAACTGGTCTCCTCGGGGGAGATGCCACACAGTGGTGAAAATGGCTTTGTCCCAACTTTTTTGGGATTTGTTGACACCTTGAAATTTTGAATCAACGTATTTTTCCCTAAAAATGATACATTTTCTCAGTTTAAACTTTTGTTCCGTGATTTATGTTCTATTCTGAATAAAGTATTAGAAGTTGGCACCTCCACATCATTGCATTCAGTTTTTATTCACGATTTGTATAGTGTCCCAACTTTTTTGGAATACGGTTTGTATTGTGGAGAAGCAGCACATAAGGTCTAAAGTCACCACATCCAGTGACAATGCATATGTAACATTTAAATGGAATAAGTACCAAATAATAATCACTAAACAAATTAAACAGGACAGTGACTATATACATTCCTAAGAACACATATATATTTGTATATAGTACAAATTATGTGGCCAAAAGTTCCAACGATAAACACTGAGAGTGCAATAAGACTTTGGCTCTGTCATATTTCATTTGTTCAAAAAGTTATTTAATTCAAATTTCTCCTGTGCTAAAGCTGCCCTGGTCAAATGTAGGTGTCATTTCTGGAATGGTGGACAAAGTATTGCTACTGTACAACCTTGAAGAACAAAAAATCTGTAACAAACTCTAGATTCCCCTAATAACTTTCAAACTGTCCTTGGAAGTACAAAATGTTTGGCTTTTCATGGTGACAGTGTTTGTGGAGCAGCAAAACACAAATCTAAGGTCACCTTGTGCAGTGCCAAGAGTCATTTTGAGTGGTGCCAAGCACACTGATGGCTATCAGACTCCAAATCAGTGGAAACATGTTATAAGGAGTAATAAATCATGCTTTATCCCCTGGCAGTCTGACAGGTGAATCTGGATTTTCTGCATAACAGGAAAAAGCCCAAATGTGAAGGGCAGCTGTAAAGTTTGGTGGAGGGGGAATAATGAACTATTTCTGTTTTTCATGGACTATAATTGTTGATCCCATATGGACCTCTAAGGTGAAGTCCATAAAGAAATAGTCTTGTATGAAAGATCTGGTCTGCAATATACCCTGACCTCAATGCCAAAAACAATTCTGGAGTGAATTGGAAGGTTGCCTGGAGCCTTAGGACTCTTCTAACCCACCACATCCATATCTTTTTATTTATTTGAAATGGACTGAACGTTGCATTAAAAGGGAGTATACGTTTTGAGGTCCAGGCTAATATTTATGATGTATTTAAAAAAAAAAAAAAACTGAATTACTCCTTATGTGTTTATTCATGGGATGAAAAAAAGAAAAATCATGGGTCAGCAAAGTTTGGGAACCCCTTGCTTATGCTGTGTTGTAAAGAGATCCAAAAATGAGGGTAGATGTCATCCTCAGAAATAAATACATGAATTAAAGATGAAGAATGTGCTTTAAACAGCAGCTCCCATTGCATCTGAGTGTGAGAGAAAACTCTACACAACACACACCCCGACCAGCTACAGTTGCAAGGCTCATAAAATAATCATGTGCTCTCCTTTCATTTCATGTCAGCTGAAAATGAAACTTATTTTAAAGAGAATTCACACCCATGACAGTTAAGTTGCAAAATGACAGTTGAAGAATAGTTCCTTACTGTTATTTAATATCATAAGCAGTTGTAGACTTCCATTCTCTTCTCTTACACACTGTCACGTCTGGTCTGTCTCAGTCACACCCCCAGCGGAGCCAGTCACCTGAATATTAGGGGGTACACAGCCCTGGGCACGTTCATGTCATGCAGCCCAGGTGGGATTGTGGAGCTTCATTAGCTATTTAGCTGCATTGCTAGGTATCTAACAACATGTCCACTTGTCTTGTGTTTGGTTAAAGTGATTAAGTTGATTGTCTGTGTTGTGTGATTGGCTGTCTGCATGTGTATGTGAGTTTAAAGGACCCGCCAATCCACTGCGGCTCTGGTTTGGTTTTTGTGTTTATAGAAATATTGTGTTACTCTTGATTCATGCGCTTGTATTCACTAGTAGGGGAGAAAAGACGAAGCAAGTGCAAATGACTTTTCCTGTTGGCAGCCTAGTGGCAGTGTAGAGCTCTTTCTGCCGTCCGAGCTACTTGAAGCTGTAACCTTTTGTCACACCTGCTGTGTGGTGTTTTGACTGCATGCTCCGCTGTGTGTCTCTTCTCCTATGTGCCTGTGTCTGAATGCTAGAGCCCCTTCGCCTTGATGGAGATCCACAGAGTGTGGACAGTTGTGCTGGCTCCTGAAATCAGACCGCTTGCTAAGCTTCAGAAGAGTTCACTTCAGAGAAAGTTTCGCTTGGAGTGATGGTCCTGCAGAGCTTTGTTTTAGAGTTTGTGTTTTCTGTTCATGCCCTCTGGAGTGAAGGGTCTCTGGTATATCTGTGTTCCTCTACTAGTTAAACGCTCGATTGTGTGTTTAAATCTGCAGGGTGCGCTGAAACTTGGAACTCATTTAATCCTTTTTCCATTACTAACTCTGTTTCCTGCTAGTGTGTCCACCCCATACCTGACATGACATACATGCGGTTTTGTTGTAGTTACTAATAACTAAAAGAGTTTTAGGCAGGGCCGACGTCAGAGCGGATCTACTGGGCTGGCATCTAACTGCCTACGGTACTATTGATCGTGAACTATATTCATATGAGCGACACTAGAGTTTATAGGGGGTGTGGCGACTCACTAGGAAGGACAATGCGTTCGAATGCTATGCCTTGATGTTGGCGCTGGTAATAGGTATTAGAATCAATGAATAATAAATATTCCAGCAATTTTTCACCTGTAATCTCCATATGACAGTCTGTATTGTCTGGTCTAATACGATGGGCATTCATTTCTGTGTGTTTCTCTATTGTTAAAAAGAAAAGTTAACTCAAGACTTGTAATAGAAGCCATTGGACAGTTGGTAAAGTCTGTGAATAAATGTTTGAAATGTGTGTGTGATGTTTAATTCGGAGATGCTGAATACATGCACAAAGAAAATTTGAATCTTTAATGATTTTCAAAAATTCCCAAAACAGTTTAAAGTAAGAGAGCAATGCAAAAGAGAAAGAGTTAGAAAAAGAGGAAGAGTCAGAAAACCAAATAGAATACGGCCTATGACAATAGAACCAGAAACCTGATAAAGATATTCCTCTGGAACGCTTGTCTTATCTCTGAGAGGCAAAATTGTACAGTTTTATGACCTAGACTATAAAACATTGAAAAATAAATCTGTAATGAGATTAGGCAGTTTTTGGTATAACTATAATGCATTTTTCTGTGTTAACATGTAATTCATAATGATGTATAATGTTTGACCTGATTAGTTCAGCTGTTATTATTAAGAGGTAACTGGCTGCTGCTGACTTTATGGCTGGTATAACTGCAAGAAACTGTAATGTGATGCTCAACAGAACAACAGAATGATTCCTGCCCAAATACACTAAGGTACTATAATTCAAGGTTAAAAGTTTGGCATATGTACACTGTACAAATACAAGCACTATTTAAATGCTTTCTCATGGGCTGCAACAAGCAACAGACAATATATGTGGTGCAACAGTTTAGTAAAAAGTGTACAATATATACAAACTACAAAACACCACAGTAAAAGCCAGATGCAGTGTTGAAGTGTAACAGTGGAATATGGCATGCATAGTTAACAGCATGTTGTTGCTCTCCACCCAAAAATGTCCAAAACGACAATTTTTCAGGAAACTCCTAAAACGGTGTAGATTCTAAAGAAATGAGTTATGTGTCATCAAAATTGGTATAATTATTTTCAACACTTTTCCTTTGTTAATCATATTACAAACTCTCTTTTACATTTATTATTAATATTACATTTCACATTGCAAATATTTTATTAAAACATTTATTAAAAAAATTAATCAGCTTACCACTGGCTTCTATTATGTGCGTTTTGGAACACTAGGTATTCTGTTCTTTTGCAGGAAATCTGTCAAAAATGTTGTCCTTGGTAAATATCTTTGCACTTCAAATGCTGCAGATGAAGATTGAAAAACACCAGAGTATTCCTTTAAGTAATTAAAACAACATGACCTTCTTGGAATAAACATCTCTACAGCTTTCAGTCCACAAGGGCCTGGCCAGTCTGCTGTGGGTGAATTGTGCTCAGTCTTGTTCAATAAAGTAATTTGCTGACACATTAAATCTAATCTAAATGCCTATAATCACATTTGAACAAAGCAAGCAGTGCAAAGGTAAGCGCAGAAGATTGGATTACTAGGTAATGAGTCATATCTTCTGTAGCCACACCTTATTATGTTTCAAATACTCCAGTACTTATGATTGCTGACTGCTCCCAAATGCACACAACAGACAGCAGCATCAGTCACATTTTGTCTGACGTGTTGCCAGTATTGACAAGGCTTCCTGTGAGTCTAGCAGTAGATGAGTAATGAGGCGATCTGAGACCATCCGCTCTCTTGAGCTCATTACTGGAATATCAAGGGGGCTGTGCACGCTTACTGCAGCTATGGAGCCATCACTGTACGAAGCAGGAGTTACTTGACCCTGAAATATAATGCGATGAGTGAGAACATGCTATTGGTTACACTGATGTTATAAATGTGTTGGAATAAATATTGCCTCTTAGCTTGTGTTGATGACCATTTCGATCGTGGAAGGCAAGCAACATGTTCAGTTTTTTCACATGAAGAAGAAAAAGCCCTGAGGAGCCTTAGTTAACATTCTCCCCTCAATCTTTTTGATCACGTGCTACTGGTGTCTGTAATGCTATGAATTCAGCCAGTACCAGTGAGCTTGCCATCTTTCCTTACATCTACATGGGCAATAATAATGGGCTAAGAAACATGTTAGACCAGGGACTCAGACTAAACAGGCATCAGCTTTCATCTTACAGTTATTTCTCTACAGCTACTCGCTCAACCAGAGCAAACAACTTGGCACTGCTTTACAAACAGAATTAGCTTTGATACGTTCCAGTTGTTTGTTTTCCATAATGACACAGAGGTAACTGACAACAGAAAGGGCTCTTTAACTGGACTGTCCTCATCACTTATATCTTTTTAAATTAGAAGACATTTCTTTGGCAAATGAAGCAAGAGAAGTATGTTAATTAGGGATGAGCCGGATACTTGTTTACAGATAAAGCACTTTTGACGAGACTGAGTATCATATGAGTAATATGAGTCAATATCTGTGCTCAGATTGAATAAAAAAAATTCTCATTGGGTAGCTGACTGTGTCTGCTTGCAGGGGTGTCTGTCAGCATGTAGCGCTTTAAATAGTCAGTGTAGAACACACGTAGAGTTAGTTTCGTTTTTCATATAGGTAGTCGAGAGGTAGTCGAGAGGAGCCAGATGAGGTGGCTTGGGCATCTGGTAAGGATGCCTCCTGGACGCCTCCCTGGAGAGGTGTTCCGGGCATGTACCACTGGGAGGAGACCTCGGGGAAGACCCTGGACACGCTGGAGAGATTATGTCTCTCGGATGGCTTGGGAACGCCTTGGGATCCCCCTGGAAGAGCTGGCCGAAGTGGCTGGGGAGAGGGAAGTCTGGGTGTCCCTGCTTAGGCTGTTGCCATCACCCGCGCACAACACACACAAATGTATGGCTTAGCAGGTGTACTCACGGTGTACTCACTGAGGAACTGAGGAATTAAGGGTGTAGACTCAATGATTGAGCAATGGCTACCAGGCTTACCATGCCTCTTAAATATTGAGATACACTAATTTCCTGTGACCCTTGCTTGTCTCGAGACCTGTGTGCATGACAGTGCCCTTTTTGGCATCCTTATTTGAAGTGGGGATGCTACAGGTTGACATGTATCCCACAAATATTATTTTTATTTGTGGATTGTCTGTGGAGCAGAGGAGGATGGGTTCCCCTTTTGTGTTCTTGTTCCTCCTGAAGTTTCTTCCACCCTTTTTTCACACCAGGGGCTCAGACCTGGATTTTGTAAAGCTGCTGTATTGGTTGCAAAAAGTGCTACATAAATAAAATTGAACTGAGTTGAATTGAGTTGTGTAGGTGAAGAAAAAGCAGGGAATAGAAATGAGGAAGTTGTGAGAATATATGATAAAATAAAAAAAAGAAAAGGAAACAAAAAAGAATAAAAAGACCATGACATCAGTCCCCACTAGCAGCATTAAACAGACATGTACATTACATACACTTTAACCTTCAGGAATCCAGTGTGAATGGTACTTCCTCTCTTCTTCTATTAAGTGATGCTGCTGAGGAAATGTACAGACTGGCCCTTCTGTGCAAGGACTAGGGGGTATCAATTAAGGGATACACCAATAGCCAGTCTAAAACAGGCTGTGGTCATGGGTAGGTGGTGGATTTGCCCCCTGAGGACGCCACACTCAAATGTCAGTGCTCCTCTCGGGAGAGATTGGGGTCAGTGTTGCCATAACAAGTAAAGGAAACAATTAAAACTGGGACATTTGTGCAGACACCATCTGTGTCTAACAAGCCATATACCCCTCTTATTAGTGAGATAAATTCTGTGTGTGTGTGTTTGTGTGTGTGTGTCTGTGTGTCTTTGAGAACTTGTGTGTGCATGTGGTTTGTAAAGCTGAGAAACAGTAGAAACAGAAGACAGGGGGCAGTAATGCTTCAGCAGTTTTATGTATACAAATATGAAAGACACCTGCATCTTCATTTATTTCTCTCTCTCTCTTTATACAAATGAATGCATACACACACACACACACTCACACACACACTCGCACACATGCGCATACACATGCTGATTAATTTATGTCAGTTAGCAGAGGGTCACACTGGCTAGCATTGTACTGAGTGATGGGGGGATGAAAACTGCGCACCCAAAGGTGTGGGGCCAATCGAACTGTCCTGGACTCCCAGCTAGAGTGTGGCTGTGGCGTCACCAGCGATTTGAACTCCCAACATACTTTAGAAAGTTGAGCCACACCAAGACTTGGTGATCTTAATAATCTGTAGCTCAGAAGATCATGATGGACTTCATGAGGAGGTGAATTTTGTTAATAAATATAAAAAATGTATGGGGCCCCCTATAAATGCCATTTTCAATAAGCCACATTTTCATAGGATTTGTAATGAATATCTAAACCTAAAACTGAATTGTCAATATGACTACATTTAGTTTAAACAATTATTAGAATTTCTTTTTTTATTACTATCAAAAGTGGATTTTTTCCATGCTTCAGCATTGTAGAAGTAGTACAGGGTCCAACATAATATCAATAGAATCTTGGATTGCAATTGAACTATGGTGATGCCAGCATCATAAATATGATTAGAGTCTAATAGTTGGGCTGGACTAATTGGAGGAATGAATGTATTCAATAAATTCTTGGTAATTTGTCATAATGCACTTCCCTTTCTGCACGCCATTTAGATAAACAGTAAGAGACGTTTATAACTGGACTTTTTCTGAAGAGGGTTATATGAAGGCATTCACACCAATGGCCGTTAGGCTCTTTAAAGAGCCTGTAGAGGCACTGACCTCCTTCAGACTTAATGGCTCCCAGCTACATAACACAGTACTCATACATTAGTAACACAGTGTTCCTCTGTCAGTTATATAGTTTTTATATTGTATTAAATCTTTTATATGACTAGCTTAAGTTAAATTGTATGCAAATATTCAGTGCAACATTAATAACCCTGCTGGTTTAGGTCTTTTGTCAGCATCTTGTATAGCAACTTTAATAGTAAAACAATATTAAATATGTTAATGTGACAAGATTTTATTTCAAGCATTACTGGACCATTTCTATTGTTTTTGTCTTTCATTTTAACATTAATATTTACATGGTTTCATATAGATTTAGATGTATTAAAAATGTTTGGACCATACAGCCATACAATATACATAGTGATCAGACAAAACATGACAACCACTGGCAAATGAGGTGAAAAACACTAATATTAAGGATAGATTAAGAATATAATAAGAACAGTTGGTGAACTGGCCAGAGAGTCTATGAGCATGTGAGCATCAGATCTGGACCATGGGGCAATGGAGTAAGACAGACTGGTCTGATTAATACTTAGTTTTTAGGTTTGTGGGTTGTTCAAGGCAAAATTACATGGAGGCCCCACCTTGCAACTTACTGAAAGTTACATAAGTCATAAACAGAACAAAAAAAGGCACGGGGGCCAGGACACAAAACAAGCAAAGAATTGAGGATGGAGGCACGACAGATCACACAAGTGAGGCAAACTTAAATACTAAAGTGATAGAACTAAGGATCAATAACAAGATAATATTATCCTGATCTCTAGCCAGCTGAAACTCTTCTCATGAAGCTGACTAGAGATTAGGCTACACCCACAAAGGAACCTAAAGAAGTCCAGTGATGACTCCTAGTGCCCGTAGACTGTTATTGTGACAGAAACAATTTATTGTCAATATACAAGCAACGGTAAGACTGGCTGGCGTAAGTTTCCTCTTTTTCAAAAAGGACCCCAAGTTTGAGAAATACGATCTAGCTATAAATGAAATAATCATTGATAGAGATGTAGTGACAAAAATAACATATTAAAAAATAAATTACATTTTATTGGTACTCATCAAAAGAAGAAATGTTGCTGCCAATGTCATTTCTGAACTGTCTGAGAGTAGTAGGGAACAAGACAAGTAAGGTTCTTCTCTTGACTTTTCCACTCTCTCCTCATTAGCCCAGGGAGTCGTGGTTAAATAGCTCCCTCTTTCCCCCTGCATCAGCTTCTGTCAGCCACAGGCTAGACAGCTCCAAATGAGATGAGCTATAGTTATTGGGGATTTCCTGCAGTAAAATTTTCTTGTTCAACAGCTTCCACTGCCATGCCTTGTATTTTTGTCATCCTCAATCAGCCCAAAACAGTTTCTGTGCAGTAAACCCACTGTCCGTAAAAATATTGACTTGTGTGTTCATCGGTCATAGTGTAAAAAACAGAGTTGTTTACCCTGCTCCACTTAGCTCAACATAACCTAATGTGCCAAGAAGGAAACTAAGCAAGGCTGAATCATTTTAACCTTTGTATAATAATGTCTATCTTTGGTCTGTTTTTCTCTCGATTTGACCCATTTTTCACCCATTAGTTAGGTCTCACCCATGACATGATACTGACATGCGTACATTAGTACTAGCAAATCTACCTCATCATTTCAAACCACAAATCAGTTATCAGACCCACACACTTGCTTTAGCTGACAACATACTGAGTGAAGGGACACCTTTTTTAGACGCAATGAATGAAGCCATTTAAGGTGTCTTGGACCTTCAGTCATGATTAGCTACGCATTTGCAAAGACCATCTTGCGATCCATACATTAAAACCCAAATGTACATTTCAAGCATTTACAAAATGACAGTGATGCAAATTACATTAAAAAGAAATTCCTTAGTACATTATGGTCAGGCAGTGAAGATATGATTGCAATGACAGTGTTCATAATGCCTGACCCAATCTTTAGTTATGATTAGGAATTTCTCTTGAAATGGAATGATGGTTATTAGACGTGACAGTGTAGGTGGACAGCGTGGGCAAAATTTGACTGATACCTAATTTAGCTCAGAAAACCACGAGTCATCTTCAGCGCTTTGAAATCAAGTAGAATAAGTGGCCTGCTGAGAGAACAATGCAAACATCCAGACAGTATATAAATGAACTGATAGTGAGGAGTGAGGAGTGTTTATTTATGGAAAGGAGGGTACTCTTGAACACTAGTAAAAGAAAATAGCCTACAGCAGGATGAAGCAGAAGAAACTGGAAAACATTAAAATAGAGACATTTTATGTCCTCACATGTGACTGGTGACAAAATGCTGAATATGCAAAATAACTTACGGCTTATAGAAGAAGGAGACAATATAAAAATACAAGTGACCTGTACTCCACTGTAACCCCAAAATAATGTGACAAGAGTCTCATGAATGAAACAAAGTCCAACCAAACCAGAGGAAACACAGCTGAAAGATTTGACCTGCTTGTCAGAACAATTTCATAGGTTACACTAATGCATGGCTTCAGTTCCTGACGTGTATCATAATAAGATGCATACGATCGAGAAGTCCATGGAGAGCACATCAGTGGGTCACAATGAGGAAGACTACTCAGCCTTGCTTGAGAATGATTTTACCGGTTTATATTAAGACAGGAAATTGGAGTAGAGGCTCACTATAAACCTTGGACTGCATTATTTAAAAACAACAATGACTGAATTTGAAGGGAGATAATCAGAAACTGAACTAAAGAACTGAATATAACTCCCACTTGTGTCTCTGACGTGTCGTGGTTAGACCTCTATATGACATTGTGAGCTTTTCAATCTCACATCAAGACAGTGGCAGCAGATCCTTATGGTCCTGTAAGCCGCATGGCGATGCGCTTCCATGGGTCAGACAAATTTGTCCTGTGTTTCTCACAGTTGCTGTCTTGGAGAAGTGGGGAATTTAGAGGGCAAGTCAACTCATTGGTCATGTTTCTTAAACCATTCCTGAATTTTTTTTTTTGCAGTGTGGATGGTAGAATTACCATGCTGAGAAAGGCCTCTGCCTTCATGGCCATTCTATTCGCTTGAAGGGTTGTCCTTGCACTGTAACTGTTTAGGTAGGTGGTCTGTGACAAAATAACCACATTATTGACATAATCCAAGGTTTCATAGCAGAATATTGCCCACATCAGCAAACTGTACTGTGTGTTCTGGGATCTGACCAGACAGGACAGCCTTCACTCCCCACCTGCATCAAAGAGACTTGAGCACCCATGACAGTGTTGCACTTTACCAGTTGCCCTTGTGTCACATTTGATAGGTACCATGGGCGTCACCGTCATTCAACCAGAGGGAAACATGTCCCGCTCACATTTAATTATTTGTTTGGACCCCCCACATTTAACATAAACGATTTGTTCACCCAGAGCTTTTGAATCTTAAATCTTTCTGAAAAGAATCCACTCCACTTAATCGTTAGAAGAATACTCACAACACTGGAAATCCGAGCAGCCTGTCTCTGCACAGATGATTTACTTCACTTGCATGTTGTGAGTTGGAGGAAAACCCAGAGTGGATTTCCGGTGGTGTGTGTTCATCCATCTATTAAGTGGAGTGGAATATTTCTTGAAAGATTCAAGATTCAACAGGGGTTTCTAAACACCCCACCCCGTAAAAGGACTAGAATTTGTAGGTAGGCAGCAACCACGCCCCCACCAAGAGCCCGCCCCACTCCCAAACTCCGCCCCACCAAAATCCTGCCCCATGCCCAAACTCCGTCCCACCATCATCCCGCCCCATGCCCAAACCTCGCCCACATACACAGACCGATGCGTCCCCCTCACATTAAACATGCTTCTCATGCCCCTGATAGGTACTTGCCACTGACCTCACAAGACCTGTTGGCTTGGAGATACTCTGACCCATACACATAACCATCAAAATTTTACACTTGTCAAAATTTCCTCAAATAGAGGAGAAGACAGCATTAGACAAAACAAGACAAAATTACTCACAAAATTGTTTGGTGGTGTTTAACCTCTATTCACATCAACAAAATATGGAAATTGAGAGAGGGGTGCCCTAAACCTCTCCATACAAAAAGATGAGCTTTGTCCCTGCAGATGCTGTGATAAAATCTACATTCTCGTTAATACAAAAGTCTTCTGGCATATTACACAACACTCCTCGAGAGTCGCTCTGCTCTGGCACACCACATGGGTTAGAAATTAAGAACAAATTTGCCCTTCAAAGGAAACCTGCTGAGAACAAAAGAACAGAAAAAGACCTAGGCATAAAAAGAACAGCTGAAGAAAAACAAAAGCTGCAGTGGGAAATGACTTACCTGAACTCCACCTGCTTGTACTGTAACATAAAAAGGTACTTCTAACACAAACACAAGCAGTAATCATTCTGAAACACATTCGTAGTCAAGTGCAGTCAAAATCATAAATAAACAAACAAGTCATGTCACTATTTGGAAATGCCGAAGGACCAGTAGTTAACACAACGACAGAACATCTAACCCTGAATAGCAATTAACTGGAACATCAGCACTTCAGGGTAAAGCACAGAAAAACTCAGAGTGATTGCAAAATTAATACTTTGCAAATGGTTAGAATGTTGAAATAATTTGCTTTCCTTTTTACTCTTATACACACTCAAAAGTGTGAAATCTGTATTTTCAATAATATGAAACCACAACTGATATTGAGAGAACTAAGAGAAAGTATTAAGATGATATGATGCACTTCTGAGCATATACTATCATAGTCCCCTATACTGAGGTTAGATTTGTTCATTTATACAGTGTTAGAAAAATACAGTATTACATTTTAAATAATAATATAAGCAATATTAGTTAAGGGACACATGGCCAATATTACTTTTACAGTATTTAGTTGACACTCTAAACCCAAATGACTTACAGTAAAATCACGTAACAGAGATTACTAATATTATATTGCCAAGTGACTCTTATTGGTACAACATAATGTTCTTGCCTGGGCGTGCAATCAAACCTGGTGGCGGGTACTACTGAACACACACCATGCCTCAGCAAAGGGGGCTGTGATGAACAGCATACACACAACTAGTTTCGAAAATGCATAATAATTAGGGCTGGACGCATTAATACATATTTATCATGTTAATACATAATTTACTTAACCCTTACGATTATTTTATCTTGTGTTATTATTATTTTATTCTTTTATTTTGAAGTTTGTTTCTTTTTTGTGTGCACGCGGCATGCAGCTCTACTTCTCTATGTTATTGCACTATTAGGTAATAGACAGGCTTTTGACTTGATTATTTAATTTAACGTATAACAATGCAATTCATAATATATCACCGCAGAATACGAAGTGATTCATCAAGATTAAATTACTTAATCATTGCCCAGCATTATTAATAATACAGAAACAATACAATGATCGTCCGGTTATTAATTTGACGATTGTTGAGAGTGGGTTAACAGGAATGGTAACTTCACCCTTACTTCCTTTAGGCTTCTGTTGGTCTGGTATAGTGGATAACACGGCTGCAATATTTGACTGGCAAAAATTCCTTGGACATGACTTCTAATACTACATTCATTACCTATGTATTGTGATTAGAATGGAAATTACTTTGGATGAGAGTGTCTCTAATGTTTGGCAAATTCAGGTTGCGTGAACAAATGAACTTCAGGAAGCTACTATGAAAGTAGCTGTTGAGAAGACTTTGCAATCCCTGTGTTTCAAACTGACTGATGTTCTAAGCTGGTTCAGAAGTTTCTTTTTCAAAGTGCATTTTGGTTGCAGACATGTACATACATTTCTAATCCTAATTTGGCAGTCCTGTGCAAATGCACAAGAAATAATTAGTAGGGCATACAAATAAATAAAAATGATTACATTTTCAATGCTGGGAATTTTCAGAATCCATCATATTTCAAAGTGGAGAACAAATATTTCGGCAAATAACCTACATAACATAATTACAATCACTATTTCCACAAAACATCTATACGTTTCTTTTCTGCGTAGCTTGGAATATTTGAATCCAAGTTATTTTACATTAAAACAAAAAAACTATGAATATGGCAATAGTATATGTCAACATATCTGGATTTCATTACTGACCTATAAAGATGTGGAACCTCCTGTTGAAACAAAATCAGTCTTCTTCTGTCCTATTAGATCACTGGTTCACAATAGAACAGGATTACTTTAATAATGCACTTAACAATTATTCTGTAAATTTACAGTAACGTAATGATAGCAGAATTCCAGGGAACTACTCTAATCGCTGTTTACCGTCGTTATTATTTAGTGTAATTATCATCTGTTACTAATGAAATATTGATGTAGTGACGTATTGTTTCACATTTCAAATATTCTATTTTCCATTGATTGCATCTTAATCATACTGATTTCACCACAGTGTTATTTACTGACACATTACACTACACTGACACTTATTCTTGTTTAGGTAGAACACCAGGGAACATGTTTCTGTCAGTCTTGGGTGGCCTGGACTGTGGTTTCACTGAGGACATCCACAACATTATGAACATTAACATAACTGAGTTCTCCATTTCCTTTGTCAGAGCATTGTGCCCATACCAGATGAGATTATGATTACACCAGCTTGGAAGCAGCAGAACCTCCTGCAGAAACTAATAGGGCTCTCAGAGACAGCAGTGTCAGTGAAACACTCCCTAAAGTGCCTTTGGGATTTACCTTTCGTTGAGAAACCTTTGGTGATGGTTTAACAATTATTTTTTAAGCCATCCTTTTTTAAGCTTCACATAAAGGGAGTGATTCTAGCTCATTTTAAGAAATGAATTTGAGACTCAGAAGTCCTATACTACACAAACTGAACTTGACTTACTTTTGACATTTTAGAGAGTTTAATATAGTAATCAACAATATTCATGTTTCAAAACATACTATTCAGTCCATACCTGGAGATTAAACTGCAAAATCAGCTGTTCACTGTGTGATGTTACGCAAGCCAGCTTTACAAATACTGACCGATTAAGCTTACAACGGTGTAATACTGTGCATTCATGCTGACGTTATGAGTGGTGTTTAAGCTGGAACTGTTTAGAGTGAAAAACAATACATCAGAACCAAGGTCATTTACATCTTAAGTCTGCAGTAAGAAGAACAGACTGTTAAAATTAAGGGACAAAGAGAATGTGGAAATGGTTGGATTATTTTGGTACATACCGTTCCATAAAGTTCAAAGCAGTAAAAAATAAAGTAAAAATAAAGGCCATTTAATCCTTGAAGGGCGAGTATAATAGAAAATATATTTTTTCCCAGTTTTATGAGTAAAATGTTTTACCTACTGTTTTACCTACCTATTCAAAGTCCATGAATGAAAGTGAGCCTGGAAAACCAGCTGGTTTTGTTTTAATTTCATTATCAAACAACATATTTACATATTTGCCTACTGAGACTACAGCAGCTGAGCTCGATTCATTCATTCATGTTAAAGCCTAGACTGCTTTTCAAATGAGCTCAGCAACACTTAATGTGGCAAAAATAGCATTTTTATCAACCTAAATGTAGGCTTTTTCAGACATGGGGGGTAAATAATTGGAAAACAGTCATTCACAAATATTCTGTGATTCTTCTGTAAAAGATACATTTTCAGTGAAAAACATTTGAACATTTGAAAATAGTGGAGATGTTTAGAAAATGATCTTACGAAAAGAAGAATATACAGACTTAATCAAATGATGCCGCAGGGGAGACATGTGGGATCTTGTGAATGTTTTTGTGTGTGTGGACGCTGTGTCAGAAGCAGTGTTTCTGAACCATGGTGATCCTGCCCCGGAGGAACACTGTTAATTACCAGTCACTGAGTTGACACACATTAATTAACAATCCAATTATGGTTACCTCTACCTTTCTTTTCTCTATTGTCACTGCTCACACTCTCTCTCTCCCTCTATAATATATGTCATCTTATAATAAGTTGAAGTCAATCAGATAGAGAATACAAGCAATTGAATTCCCAGACAGTTTATGCGTGCACACACACACACACACACACACACACACACACACACACACACACACACAAACACACACACACACACAGGTTTGTTTTAATACCCTGTCTGACATGGGGTCAGACATAGATTATATGTCCAAAAGTATCCAGAAACCCCTTCTAATTAGTGAATTCAGCCACCATGGCGGCCACTGCTGACACAAGTGTTCGGATGAACACACACACACACACACTCATAAACTCAGTCCTTAGAAAATCATTAGAAATAGAATAACCAGTTGTTGGGCAATGCCCCTCAATTCTGAAGGAAACAAAATGTGTAAAAGAGGTATTGTGATATGTGCCAAAGTTTGTGTGTGTTTGTGTGTGTTTGTTGATATTAATATATAATTTTATTATACATACTATTACACTTTTATTATGCATACATACACATATAGCTATACTTTTAATTTGTTATGTTAAAATCCCAACAGTGTAGATAAATCCTGCTGTGTTTTATTCTATTTTTGAATGTTTTGGTCCTGAGATTGTATGAAAAACCAACATTCATGAACACACAGAAAATCCGTTCTCCTCCTCTTTTCTCTGATTATATAACCTCTCTCTGGAAGCTGGAATCAGATCAGATGAGCTCCGTTCAGCTGCTGATGCTCTGTGTGAGCGCCCGCTAGAATGACTCCGGCTTTCCCCAAACAGCTTGTGTCCTCTCTCCTCTCTCTCCTCTCTCTCCTCCTCCCCTTTTACTCTCTCCTCTCTCTACTTCTCCCTCTCTCTTTCTCTCTCCCTGCCTCCCTATCTCTCTCTCTCACTCATACACACACGCTGGGACTGCAGCAGGGGGAGATCAGCGATCCTCCTCACCTTCGCGCGAGTGTGTGTGCGTTTGAGAGTGTGTGTATGTTTATGAGTGATGCTGCGTAAAGTGGTCAAGAAAACCCTCCTGGACCCTTCTGGAATTTGAGCGCTCCTTTCCTGCGTTTTGTTTTGGATCTTCTTTTTACAAACATTTTCTAAAAGCTGTGGATGTGCAACACCTTTCGTCTCTGGACACACGCGCTCTCCAAGGGTTGAGCGTGTGTACGCGCGTGCGTGTGTGTGCGTGCGTGCGTGAGTGTGTGTGTGTGTGTGTGTGTGTCACGCGCGACCCTCCGCGAGCGGCGCAGCAGCACCTCCTTCATCTGCTGCAAAGCCGGTCATCAGGCGAATGGCTGCGCTCCCCGCGCCTCCCCAGAGTGATCCTCTGAAGAAGACGGACATGTCCCAGCGCCACGCCAGGCTCCCGCTGCTCCTCTCAGGGTGAGTGTCCCTTCTTTCGCCTTTTTTTCTCCTTTCGGTCACACATCTGGCGCCACAGAGCAGAAAGCTGAAGAGAACGTGTGTCCGCAGCCAGCTCTAAAACTGCTCCATCTGAGCCCGGAGTTGGCTGGCGTGGATTTACTGCGCTGAGGCTCGGCCTGTTGGGAAGAAATTGAAGGGTGAATCTCGCCTCAGTCTCCAGCCTCATATCTCACGCCACTTTTTGACCTTTGGGGACGATGGAGGTGGAGTAGAAAAGCCAATCATCCCTATTAGTTTGGCATGCATGTTTTTTTTTTTGCATAAAGTCAAAAAGCTCTGTGTCACATTGTGCCGGTCAGTTAATATTCAATTAATTAGTGTCTGAAATTGCACTGGCCTATCAAAGACAAGAAACATCCTGTTTTGAGTGTGAGGGGACAGATGCCTCTCATGGAAGCTGTAAAGTCCAGAGACAGATCTCTTGGTCCTCTAGTGTCCATAAGTGTCTTCTAGGTATTTAATGTGAAGGCATTCCGTCGTTCACAGTTTTGTGGCCTCATGCGAAATCATGCTCTGTCTCATTTATGGTCACGCATTACCTTCATCTTGCGGGCTGTGGTCCAGCAGGCTGCATTCTCACACACTCTGTGTGAGCAGCATCCTCAAACATCTCAGGTTAAAAAAAATCCAACAACAAAAAAACCCCAAAGAAATAAACTCAAACGCCTCCCTGGGCTCACACTTACCCGGGGAAAGTTGTGGAATTGAGCTACATCCTAAAAGCATGTAAAAACCAGGGGGGTCAGCTGAGGGGTCAACGCCAGCCTTCCTGGTGAATTTATCAGTACCGATTTCTGAGTGTGTTTGTGTGTGAGTATGTGTGTGTGTGTGTGTGTGTGAGAGAGAGAGAGAGAGAGAGAGCGAGAGAGAAATTTCCTCTGTGTCACAGACTGTCCGTGTGATGATATCCTCTCAGTGTGAGAGAATGATAGAGCC
>JBBKCR010148159.1:0-15603 GCA_037577295.1 Ladigesia roloffi
TACACCAAAAAAAACTCCTTTCAACATTTGAAAGACTGAATAGGACTGAACAGCTGGGATTATTCAAGGACACCCACTGAATTTTTCCCTCTATACTTTAGAAACCTTCCAACCATCTAAAATAAAGCCTCAATCAATTCGCTACTTGATTCTAAACATGTTGTGTTGAAATACTGCTGTTCCACTGCTGCTGGGAAACTGTGAGACAACAGTCCATTTGGAGTGGACTTGGATGGACTCAGTCTGGCATTCTGTCTCTCTTTAGTTTGGATCTCGTCTGCAGTAATAAATGGCTTCAGCTTTGTATTTGGTTGAGCAAGTTCAGTCTGGACAGACCAGTGTCCATTCCAGTTTAGTGTATAGTTAACAAAAAACAAACCACTTTGTTTTAAGTTTGATTTATACCACTATGTGAATATACTGTTTTACATTAACTTTTCCATGGCACCAAAAAAGGTGGGGGGCCTCTGTGTTGGCAGATTCATTACATTTATAGCATTTTTACAGATGCTTTTATCCGAAGCAACTTCTGTTCTCTAACTACGGGGGCAGGCTCCCTGGAGCAAGTTGGGGTTAAGGGTCTTGCTGAAGGTAGGATTCGAACCCATGAGCTCTTGTTCCAGAAACAAGTATGCTACACACTAGGCGTAAGTAAGACAGTATTATCATTCACCCACCTAGGCCTAAAGCAACAATAAGCCTAAATAAGGGAGTTAACCCCACTTAGCATTCAGCACCACCAGTACACTGGTCACTGCCAGATCATCTGAAATCATCAGCTCCTGTTTCTTCACTGGTTTAGGACTTCAGTTAGATGTGCTGGACTGAAATTAGTGTCCTTCAGGATGCCTGGAGACTACATAAAAAATACAAGAACGTTTGGCTCTTTGGAAGCAAAATATGTAGAAATGAGTGGTGGCTCAACATTTTTGCACACAGTAGAAAAATCTATTTCGGTTCCCTAAAGCAGTGGTTTAATACTGTGGGTAACAATATTAATTGTTACCCACTGTTACTGAGAATACATGGGGAGCGCATAGGCAGGTCAAATATAGAAAATATCGAACACAAATTTGCACCTTTTTTCGCTTTGATTGAGAAACCAGGTAGACACAAACACACACACTCAGACACATGGCTGTTCCAGTGACAGAAGCAGTGACAGGCTTGATCTCGACAGCCTTTTGTTATTGGACATCTATGTGACTACTTACTCTATTTACTGTACTTACTGTACTAATTCATATTCATATTTATTCATACTTATTACATGCATATTTGTACATGAATATTGTAATGTAACGTGACAATAAAAGTGATTAGATTTGATTTGATTTGATTTGATTGTCTCTAAATCCTAAACAGTAAAGTGTCCAGATGTGATGTGCTGCCAGCTGTTTGACAATTTATCCGCCAGTGCAGCTGTAAACCCCCCTGAGGGCCTTTTTGGAGAACCAGTTAACCTTGTTTGTACGGCCTGTGGCCATGAACACATCTGTAGGCAAAGTGCCCGCATTTGGAAGTGAAATGTCCTGTTTGTTTATTTCCACTGGAAACTGTGAGAATGTGTGGTACATACATAGAGGTTTAGTTTGTGTTGTGATGGATGGACGAATGCGTTGATTGGTCTCCTCGACATGCTGGTGAAGATCAGGATGGCTGGAACATCTGAAGTTACCATCAGCAATTCATGTTCTTTCTGCAAATAAAAAATACAAACAACTGTTAGAGAAGTAGTTTGACCCAAAAAGAAAAAACTATTTTCTCCTCATTCCCCCAAAAACATAATTCAGCTAAGATGATACTTGAGTGAAGTGCATTAAAGCAACAAATTCACGTCTCAACTACCATAGTCAGGCATATATATAAGATTGTTAAAGAGAAAAATACTGAGAAACAGATGAAAACAGCAGAAGACATTGTCTCAAATTGATTTTTAATTTTGTTCCTTATTTCTCCTAAAGGGGTGGGGTTTAGGAGACACAAGTCTGTCTTTAATAATCTCCAAATAAGTAGATGATTTATTTCTCATGATACATAAACTGTTGTGGGCAGTAAAGTCTTCCACTTGTTAAAGTCAGAAAGCTCATGCACACCAAGCTGAGTAAAGACAAGCAAAATGCATCAATAAAACAGACATAAACTTTCAAGGCTGCTGCTGCAGTTTTTAGCACTGCTAGCATACTGTTTGGCTATTGATTAAATCAGTGTGTAACGCTCCTCCAAGAAACATTATTTGTCTTTGCCATACCTACACACAAGGCAAACCCAATTCAGACTATTTTCATTTCTGGTTCCCCTCAGGTGGAACAAGTGCAGCAGTGTCCATCTCTATCTTCAAAAGCTTCCTGAAGATCCATCTGTTCAGAAAACATCTCCTCTCCTTATCTCCTTCCACTACTTCAACATAAAGATTTAGCACTTAACACTCTCCACTGGTTCTCACACTGTCCTGAAACATGTGTCCTCAAAATAATTAATGGCTAATTAATAATTAATCATGTAAAGTGGCATAGTGACAACGACTGACATGGTTTGAGGTGAGTGTTAGCTACTTTAGCCTCGTAGATCAGGTGCAAAACTGATTCCTCAAACTGAAGTGTGGGCCATTCTAAACTTGTGGTTATAGAACTTAACATTACCTCCCAGATAAAGATATTGGTGTTTATTAGTATGTACATCTCATGCATCCTCTTTCAATACACTTATAGCTCCCTTAAAACTACAGGCCAACATTTTTAGGCGTGAGGCAACAATGACATTTTCTCAAAAGCGAATCCTCAATAATTCACCAGCATTTCTGGAAATTTAAATCCTCGAATCATGCAATGGAAATGAATGGACTCTTCTTAAATGAATCAATGAACCCACAGTGGTAAAACAGTGAGGCCTGCACTATCATTTGTCAGGAATCGTACAATGAGTCCCAACGTCCTGGCCGAGAAAACAAAGCAGTTGCAGCGATGTGTCCGATTGCTGGACTGCAGATAAACATCAGCATGGGCCTCCTGCATTATGTTTACATCTGGGCCCGAGCAGCGACGGCCGAGTTGCCTCAGCAACCAGCGGCGGTCCAAGGCAAGCCGGCAGAAAAATTCCCACAGGCTCTCTTCCTGCGATTAGGAAGAAAAGAAAATCAACCACCATAAACAGTCTGGGTCCTCTTGCGACTGTGTTGTTGTTTTGCAGGCAAGCCAGGCAGACTGGCAGACGCGCTGTAGCGTGGCAAACTTAATCTCCACACACACACACACACACATACACACACACACACACACACACACACACACAGGATAAGCCATCCCGGCTTTTCCGTGCAGTGTTAGCTGCTCTGTCAGTTCAGCATGTGCAGAAATTCCCATTAGCAGCACAGCAGGGGGGCAGTGGGACGCACAGCAAAGTTCTGTACACTTCAAGGTGTCATTCAGACCCGTAAAACAGGTTTGTTATTCTCAAAGAACCACTAAAGATGGCCTTCACAATATACGGTCTGCGAATCCTTATCACAATATTGATCTTAGCAATACAGATGTCACAAATTCTTCAATATGGATATTAGCCATTAAAGTGCTTCTGAGAGACCAATCACAGCTCCAGGTGAGTTACTGGCTGTTATGATCAGTCCAGGTCTTCATGTAATCCAACATCTCCTTTTTAATTGTTAAGGTGTTGGTGCACAAATATCTGGGGCTTAAATAGAATAGGGAGATTGTGTTGGTTATTTGACTTTGCCAAAATAATTTTGTAGCTTATTTTCTTTATATGGACTGTATGGATATGGGGAGTAAATGTACAATTTGAAACAATATTTGCAGACTTAATAAATGCAGACATGCATATATTGGGACCCTTAATATTGTGAAATGCATCACGGTTCCAACATGTAGCATAATGCAATAATGATGTTTTGCCCATATTGTACAGATAGATCAAATTTAGATTCAAACTGTCAACTACATATATCATAACACTGTGATTACAGTGAGACATTGTGTAAATACACTTTATCACATTATTGTACAAAACAGGCATTGCCATCATTATGCTACTAAATTTAAACAGTTGAGAAAAAAGGCTGAAATGGAGATGATAGAAGAGCAAGGCTGATCTTCTGCTGTGTGAGGTGCTAATTGTTATAGCAGCACCTCAGGCTTCCATGACATGTCATCGTTATCACTATTCTATATCAAAGAAGGTTGTGATATGCAAATCGAGGATTCTAACTATTTTTTCTAGCAGGTGCCATGATCATCATGACTTCACAGGTGCTTTTCTAATCAGTGTCGTGTCTTTTACCAATTACCAATATTAGCCAGTGGTGCCTGATACACTAAGTAGGAATTCTCTTTTTTTGTGGCCTAAAATTATTTCTACTAAATTATTATTTTGCGGAAAACACTATTTTGGGAATAATAAGCATAGCTTTATATCTTTATTATAATAATTATTATTATTATTTTTACTATCTAATGTAATTCCAAGCATCACTTGCTTAATATATAAATGCAGTTAAGAGATTAACACAAATACTTATTACAAATGTGATTTACAAATTAAATATGTTTAAAAGTATTAAAATAGACATAGCTGTCACCATTACTTAATATAAATTGATTACCCAGCTCATAAAATTATTAATAAATCTTATGTACTTTATAAATAGGCTCAGTAAGATGTTAAAGATATTCCAATGTATTGAAAGGGAGGAAACCCACACCAGCAGGATCATGTATACAGATGCTAAAATGCCTGTAGTTTTTTAAGAGCTCAGTAAAGAGCTAACATGCTACAGGCTAACATGCTAGAGTACTATATTAATATCTGCTAGAATACTCAAATGTTTGTAATTATTAAGAGTTGCCCAACGTAGTATTACATCCAACATACTTATATTTTTTGGCAGAGCCACTTTTTGGCATAACCTCACAATTACCATCTAATTAATTGCAAGATTATCCGATTAATATTGAATAATCATCACATTACTCAAATTTTCATATGGCTCATATTCAACATCCTATGAAATGTAAACAAAATAGGTGTAAATTATGTAACAATATGTTTGAAATATGCAACGGCACTATGAGGCTGTGTGTTTAAAGGGGGTTAGGGTGGATGTTTGTTAAGGTGGCATGTATATAAGTGACTGAATATTTTAATGTGTTAAATATTTCAATAAATAAATGTTAAATATGTCTTTATCATAACATTATCATCATCAACAACATCATTCTCAGCACTCACAAAACATCACTAGCTTGTCTCTAGAGAGAACAGAATGACCACTGTTATTGAGATGTTGTGATATCTGGTTCCATTTATCACCTCCAAAATTAACCATTTCACACCAAACAACAAAGCGTCTGTCAACTGCAAGGTGCTGATTGTCGAATCAGCCAAAATGTCAATAATATCAGTACTTTCAGAATACATTAAATGTGTGCTACACGCTTCAATGGATTTACAGTAATGTGCAACTCAGTTTTGCTTTCAATCATCTTGGTGCAAAAAGGTTATTTTTGGCCTGTCAAACTGTCGATAGTTTAAGAAATGGGAACAAATGTTTCACTGCCACAGATGCCTAAAGATAAAAAAGTGCCTTCCTCTGAAACTGGTCAGGTTTGGGAACTGGATTGAGTCAAGAGAACTGTTTCTAAAGATTACACTGAAAATATTCTTGCAATTTGGAAGCAAAATAATGTGAAATGAGAGGCTCAAGAAATTTCCACAGTACTGTGTCTCATATAAACTGTCTTATAAGGTCCATGTCAACATCCTTACAGCATAGACAGGTCAATATTGCAGCAGCTTTCTTCCACCACGCATGGAAGATTGACATCATTGAGACTGTATAACAAAGAACAGAAGTAAAAGCCATGAAAGGCAGCTGTTGACACGGTGTCCATCTGGCACGGCTGCAACATGCTGTGCTCCTCCACATTCCTGCAATCCAATCTTACAACTCAGTTTGTTTGTGAACGCTCACTGTGTAATCCAGCAGCCTGCCACCTAGAGCAAAAGGGCTTCCGTGTTACTCTCCTGGAATTAACCTATTGACAAGACATTCTCTATATAACAGCAGATTGGCAATATGGCACTGGGCGAAGAATTTGAATGTTTCATGGAAGAATAAGCACAGCTTCAGGTCTCAGCACCAGGAACAGGAGTGATGAGAAGATGAAAATGAGGGGGGTCTTAAACTTTATAAAAATGTTCTGGCTCTTCTGAAACTTAGGGTGGTTTTACAGAAGGTATGAAGATGGACCTCTTCTAGTTGGCTGCTTTTACCTGGATTCTTTAATAGAAACTCCACCCTTGTGGCACCCCCTGCTGTCTGGAGGGTGTGCAGAAGTTGTGCTAGTTACCCACTAGAACTTCACCAGTGCTCAGTTAATGACCACAAAGCTACACATGGATTGTATTTTTGGTGATGTACACTAGTATTGACCCACCTGTGTATGACACACTGATACAAGAAAAGACTTAGCGTTACCTTTAACGCTGCTATGCTAAGAATGGTCCACTGACCTAATATCTGCAGTGGCCCTGTGGTCGGTAATGAATGGGGTTGATAAACTATGTACCCACAAATAGGCCAGTACACCTGTGTAGGGGTGGGTGCTCCTAATAAACTTGCACAAGATAGATATTTCAAATAACTGGCCATTGAGTAGACGGGACATCTAACAAAGTAGGTGGTGAGGTTCCTGTCCATTTGTAACTTTTCCACTATCACAAGTGTGGGCACTGCCTCCATTCAGTCTGAGGGGGATGTGTCCCCCTCACATTTCATAATTATTTGTTTGGACCTCCCCACATTTAACATAAAATAGTAGTTCATCCAGTGCAAAATAATCAATTTCACTTAATTTATAGGATGTGGTGTTGGAACGATGACTGGCCATAAACTGTGAGTTTATGAGTCAGAAAAAGTATTACTGGTTTAAGATGTATTGGATAATCCGAGGCGGCTGCAAGTTCAGTACCACTGCAGTACAGTTTAGGTACAGTATAATTACTATATACCTTCAGGAGAGTAATTAAGGTGACCACTGGCTGAAGAATAAGGGCTGTTAATTAGATCTAAAGCATGCATTAGTAATGAAGGTGGCTGAGATGTTAGCTTGTGCCAGTGCATCCATCTGGACTGGATCAAATGAAGGCCATTCCAGCTTCAGAGAGTGAAGGGAATGGGGCCTGAGATTTCATCCTGCCAAATCCACTCCTAATCTCTGCTAACCACAATGTAAACACTCCCACCTGGAAGAACTCCTCTGTAATCTTACAGAACCCCAGCCAGGGCAGGATTTTGTGCAGATCTCCCACCAAATATTTGTCAGCCCGGGGCAGAGAACAAATTACTGGCGTTACGAGTAAAATTAAATTAATATCGGATGAAATATGCATTAGTTATAATGAAACTGCGCGCCGTGCCTACTAATGTGGTGTGCCGGAGGTGCCAAACAACAACTCGCCATGAATGCACATACCAAAAAGAAGCAAAAAGTAATAACAAGTGATACGTGATGACATCCTGGCAAGGTAACATTTGGTATTCTAAGCAAATGATGTACAAATAAAATACAAATGTATAAATAAATGAAAAGGGTGTTTTAATAAATAAATATGCCCATCAATCCCCCAGCAGGTACATCCATTACTTATAATGACCTGCTGCTCCACTTTACCGAGCTTTGAGTACTTAATGAGAGAATTCTCCTCATTTGAAAATCTAATTAAGACAGACAGACCAAAGCTGATTTTTTTTTTGGTATTCTGCATGATAATCCTCCCTTCTGTCATCTTTGCTTTCTCTCCTTGCTGTTTAATTTGAGGAAAAGCATAACGATGGATGGTGGTGGGGGAAGACTTTCTTTTTTTCTTCTTCAAGGCCTTTTATATTACATTGATCGCGCTGCTTCTGGCTGGTGCAGGCTGGAGCCCCACCACTGAGCTAATAAGGTGCTGCACGTTCCACACACACTCTCCCTCAGCTACACTCACACACACATTCAGACACGCAGCAACAACTTGGGCAATGGCGGTGACCAACAACAGGTTGTTGCAAATGCTGGCAGTGGGAGATAAGATGTCAACCACTGAAATATACATACCATTCAATATACAGATGAAAGACAATAATTAACCTATTCCTGCTCCATCAAATTCTCCATGGCAATCGTTGCTAGGTCAGACAAGCATTACTGTTTGATTGGCATGAGGACACAGGACATTTAGTTGCATTGCTTAGCCCCAACATTGGCTAATGATAAATTTAATGAGCTGATGAGCTAAAATCTTGCCATGCCACATGAATGCACATAAAGGCGTCAAGTCAAAGGACAGGATGTTCTAAAATCAGTGAAAAAGATAAATGTTAAATGTCTTGGAGAATGAGGTGGAAGGGAAAGAATCTTTATTTTTTTCATTTTTTTGTTTCCTTAAATCCCCACTTGGACAGAGTTTTTTACATTCTTAGTATTCAAGTAGCTTTCAAAATCTGGAGAAAACAACACATATCAGCATATCTTGTCTGATCCTACAGAATGGCTTTTTGCATAAGTGTAGACCGGCCAGACTGCCCAGGACTGGACTGTCGGAGAAGATGGTCTGGTCTTATCAATCAAGTTTTTTTTGCATTACAAGGACAGGCTGAACATCTACTACCTGGGGAAGAGATGATATCAAGTTGGACTATGTGAAGAAGGCAAGGTGGTGGAGGCAGTGTGATGCTCTGTGTAATGATCTGCTGGGAAATTTTGGGTCCTGCGATCATGTAGAAATGACTTTGACACCTAAATACTGCAGAACAAGTTCAGCCCTTCATGGAGATGCAGTTCCTTAATTGGTGTTCCACTTGTAGCAGGACGATGCCCACAGTACTGTTCAGGAACTGTTTGAGGAATATCACACAGAGTTCAGGATGCCTCCAGATTCCCTAATTCTCAATCAGATCAATCATATGTGGGCTAGACAAATTAGCCTGATCTATGGCCAAATCTCACAGCTAGCAGGACTGCAGAGCACCTTCAGAAGTTTTGCGGAGTACAGGCTTTGACAGGTCACAGCTGCTTTCGGAGAATGACCTGCAAAACTTTAGGCAGTATCTGTATGAGTGTGTATCCTCAACACTTTTTAAACAAAATTCCTCAGAAGTAAAGCAGCAAAGGCAGCATTTAAAATACCACAATCCATCTTGGACTGTACATGCCATCTGCTCAGTTTTGATATCTGGTCAAATGGTCCCAAAGGTCCCCCCTGTTTTTGATAGCCAGTCTTTTTTTTTTACTTCAGACCACTTGTCTGTGAGCGCTCACCGTTATCTCCGAGCCGGAGGCCAGCTTACATTTAATTAGTCTCGCAGGAGGCGGGTTGTCAGACGTGCCTACAAGTACAAAGCTTGAAATATAAGAATATATTAAGACAAAAAGCACACACACTTCTTGGAGACAGCTTTTAATTTCCCCATTTGATCAGGAAGCAACCGTCCCCCCACCCCCCCACCCCAAATTTGCACACGAAGAAGAGCACAAAGAGAATATTACAAGCACAGCTCGGGGTAAAAGAAGACAAGTCCGTTCAGCGAATTACTCTGCTATTACGGCAGGCGTGCGAATCATGCCAGTGCGAAAATGCTGCTAATTAGCAGTGCTATATTTGCTGCAGCTAAAGAGACTTTAATGCGGCTCACAAGGCCAACTCTAGATTTGAAAAGTTCTTACCAGTGGGAACATTTCTTCCACTAAAAAAAATCACGTCTGATATACTGTTCCGTTAAGGGAACTTACCAAAAGTCAAAATTTACATGAGGCTAATGTAGCTAACCATTAACAGAATTAGCAAGTAGCTCCTTGCCCCAAAGTCTGTGGAGGTGTAATCTCAGACTTTCTTATGTGGTTTCAGACACGGCACAACTCACCACTGCCTATAAACCTGGACTAATCCCAATTCACAGTGCCAAAATTTGGAAAAACTGAAGTACTAATGGAGTTATAATCAGCAGAATCTTCCATCCGGAATTCCATTTTGGTTTTGGTCTCTATCTACGACTAGCATGTTAATGTGAGATGCAGTTTGTGATGCTAATTAATGTGCCATTACCATCCACAGCTTGTTAGGTACATTAGCCTAAAAAACTAAAGAATCAAACTTGTTGGTTAATGCAGTTGATAATACTGGACTTGTGTGGGCTACACTGGGCTACGCTCTTTGGCAGGACCACTAACATTGCATTTACCTACATCCTTGATATGCAAAAATGTCGTTTTGGATAAAAGCTACTACCACATAATGTAATGTAAACTGCTGACACTAGTGTTGTAGTACTCGAGACCAGTCTTTGACCATTTTCTGCTTTCTCGGTCTCGTCTCGGACTTGACCCTTCAAAGACTCAGTCTTGACTCGGCCTCGTACAACAGTAGAAGCAGGAGGACTCGTGACTATTGTTGTTCTACAATTCTCATAAAATTTTATAATATTCTATTTATGTAATATTCAGCCTTACTAGACATATTAACTAAATGTTATTTTAAAGCTGTAATTCTTATCATAGTAATGGGTGTATAGAGTGATAAAAGCCCAAATGTTCAATATATTATAAGTTACGGTATTTTGCCTTTGTATGACCCATTATTGTTTTGCAGAAAATGCAAAAGCTGAATAAAGTAACTTCCAAATAAGCATCAAAATTCAAGTTTGAATTAAAACAAATTTTATGTAGATAAATGTATTCATTATGACAACTACTTGGTAAATGTTCAGTTTCCTACCTATCATACAATTGGCTGGACAACAAAAAAACTTTAAAGTAATTTTTCTCAGTTTCACACTCTGGTAAGTTAAGGTATTTTGCCTTTGTAGGGCAGTCATCTACACATATCATTAACAAATTAGAATTTTCTGAACAGGCCCTAACTGTGATTCAAATCATATTAATAATAGTAAAAAGTCACATGAAGAGGTTTAGTAGACCTCCCTCCCTTAATAGTGTACAGGAGTTCCTGAAAACAATTTTTAGTGTAGCTTAGTTTTTAGGCCGAACTGTTCATTATTAACTGGGGTGATATTAAATCACGGTTATAAAACTGACTTGTTTTTATGGTCTTGGTCTCGACTCTGTCTCGATTCCTGAAAGACTCGGTTGTGACTCGGTCTTGCTTCCTCAAAGACTCGGTCTTGACTCAGTCTCGACTGCATTTGAAAACCAATGGTCTCGGTCTCGACTTGTTCTCGACCCTTCAAAGACTCGGTCTTGACTCGGTCTCGGCATAGGCGGTCTCGTCCCCATCACTAGCTGACACCATACATCTATTGATTCTATACTGTATGTCATTAATAAGCCTTTTATCTTCAGCATTTCTGCATTCAGAAATAATGATCAAGCTGCACCCCTGTTGATTAATGGGTATTGGGAACAGGTGATAAACTGACAGTTTGTGATTGTTCATTGTTGAAATCTGTAGAATCTCCTTATCAAACATTGCTGCTATTGGTGGCTCTTCAGTGTTAATAAATTCTAACACTGTTGTGTTTTCAAATGGTCAATGCTGGACAGAGCGGCACTCGGAACATCAACAACACACATTTGTTGATGTGAACATTTGTCGTGATGCTCCTCCCACATTATGCAAGACCCTCAGGACACAGTTTAGTCCTTCATAATAAAATCACTGCTGAATGTTTTCATATCTTATCAATTGGCATTTTTATTATGGGGAGTGGGATCAGTCAAATGTTGGTATCGATAAGTAGTATCAGTATTGATATCCGTATCAGTACAGTCCTAACAGTAACCGCCCCTGCTCTGGATTAACTCAAGTTTAATCGACTGTGTCTATATTTAATCCTGTCTGTAAATGGACAGTCTGGAGGAGACGGAAACAGCTAGACAGAAAGAAAATAAAATCGAAACCTGGCCTTCGAGTTGTTTACAGAAAACATTGCGGCCTACCTGGGCCGGCCCTTCTCTACCTCAGTCGGCTCAACTCGTACAATGCACCTTCCAGTGCCTGAGCGTTCGCCCTTGCTATTTTTGTTCCTGTGCGTTCAAGATACAATTGTTTTCCTTTTGCGCATTTTTTTTCGAGTGCACTTTTTTTTTCAAGGTTTTGCTGATGCATAACGGTTTCCCGTTATTCTTCAGTCCTCCCCACCGCCAGCCCAGGTCGGCTCCACTGTTCCAGTCTCGGCTCTCTGCCAGTGTGTGACATCAATGAGGGGCTGGTAGCACCGCCCATTCAGCTCAGTCTGGCCTCAGGCCTTTTCCTTTCCAGCCCTTAGCAACCAAACAACGCACACAAGCATCTCTTTCCCTCTATCATCCCTCTCTTTTTCTCTATATGTTTCTCTATCACTCTCTCTTTCTCTCTCTTTCTGACTCTCTATTTCATTCGCCATCCCTCTTTCTGTCCCTGTATTTCTCCCTCTCTCTGTCCTTCTCTCTTTCTCTCCCTCTGTCCTTCTCTCTTTCTATCTCTCTGTCTCTCTCTTTGTCTCTCTCTCTCTCTCTCTCTCTCTCTCTCTCTCCCCATCCCCTTTCTCTCTTTGTCTCTCTCTCTCTCTTTGTTTCTCTGTCTCTCTCACACACTCCAAAAAATGCAGTTGTTTCCTCTCTTGAATTCTGTCAGCTCGTGTTTAGTGCTGCTGTTTATGTGTTTTGTTGAAGACTCTTCATGTATTAAAACCTGCTTCTTTAGATCTGCACATTTAGTTTGTCTGCGGAGCCTTTTACAGCCCATCCAGATTCATTTTGAGGGGAAAAAAATCAAACGGCACATTAGTGAGAGAATCAGTTTAGGAGTAAAGTTAAAAGTAACTAATGATCTTTGATTTTTGTGTTTTCACACTGATCAGTGCTTTCAAGGGGTCTTAAACACTTATTGGATCCAAAAGGGTTTTAGTGTGTGTTTATATCAATATTTAAAAACATCTCTATTGAGATGCTTTCAATAACTTTTGCAGATGTGTTTTTACTGGATTTTTGGATCACACGTGCACTTAATTCTTAGAAAATGGATAATAAAATGAATTGTAAATATCAGATTATCTAATACAAATGATATCCAAAACAAAACTGCATCTAAACTGAATTTGTGTCTAATTTAAACTGTTAATTTAATCTAAACTCAGTTTGTCTCTGGAATTCGCATTACAGTTAACTATAAATCTGAATTACATTTTTCTTTACAGTAAACTGAATCTGAACTATATTTATAGGTACAGTGAATTTGATCTCAATTAAATTGACCTTTATGGCAAATTTACCCCAGAACTGATAATAGTGAAAAACTATAAATTTTTATGTGCTTATTACCATATCAAAAATTCACAGTATTTGACTATTTGTGGGTACTCTTGGAATATTACCCCCACAAATGAGGATATATGTATATCCTCACTCTCTGTTCTCTCTCTCTCTGTCACAGCAAATCATGAATGTGAATTACTTGTGGACATAAACAACAATTATTTTTTCTCTATGGCCTTTTCTCTCTATCCTCTCTTTCACTATCTCTTTGTATCCTCTCTCTCTCTCTACCCTCCCCACTCTCTATGTAATCTGACTTACAGCAGGAAGCCTCAGTTCTGTAGCTGAACATCGTGATTCTATTCCATCCATCCTCAAACTCTGCCACAGTCTCTTGGGAACAGGATAGTGGTGCTGCTGCTCTCTGGAAAGCCCACATGCCAAAGTCATCGTACTCCCTCTGGCCTTTGTGTGTGTGTGTGTGTGTGTGCGTGTGTGTTTTCTGGTACACAGCGTCCGTTGGCAGCCTGTTTACACTTAATGTAATTTCAGGCTGGAAACTGAGAAGCTTTCTTTGCTTTCGACCCCCAGTGGAGAAGATGGAGAGTGCCAGCGGTAAAGAGAAGAACAGTCTGTGTTGGAATAAAAACGGTTATGCTCTGACCAATATCATTAATAGTATTTAAGTGTCTCCCATGGCTGTGATGTCACAACCATGATGGATTCATAGACAGAGGAAGGTACTTTATAAGTTTCTATTTTTTTTTTCAAAGAGAAAATTTTGTTTTGAAATAATAGTTTCAGTTGTTGTATTTGTGTTGTAGAGGAAATTTTATTTCAAAGCAATTCTCTGTGGTTGTGATGTCACAACCATGACTCATTCAAAATAAGCTGTTTTTGCAGATTTTATGTATGGACTGGTGACTTATTGGAAATGTCATGAAGGTGATTTTTGTTTAAATTATAGTGTTTAAATTTTTAAGATATTATCCATGGTCATCACAACAATGATTTAATTCAAATGTACAGACCGGACAGTGAACTCGTACTATTTTTTGCTCTTTTTAAAGGAAACGTTTTTTTTTTTCAAGTTGTCCGTTGTTGTGATGTCATAACCGTGAATAAATAAAGATAACTTATTTTTGCAGTTTTTATTTATAGAGTAAGTAGTGGACATGCTTTTGTTCTTTTTACTGTGGGTGTCCATGTCTTCTTTAAGGGTCCATTTATAAAGGGAAAGTGTACAGAGGGTCCTCGAGTTACAACATTCTCGATATACATTGTTTTAAGTTTTACAACCATCAATCCCACATGACTTACACTGTTAGCTTCATACTTATGGAATACATGGACCAACTAGTTTAGTTGCGTATGGTGGAAGAACACACAGTAACATTGTATGAATGAGGGAGTTTTCCTTTTCCATTTTCTGTGCCTTAGTTGTGTTTTAATAAATTTACACAGGATCAGTGACTTTGGCTAGAATGGGTATTTCCACTTACAGAATATTCAGGTAACATCACTGTCAAGGGACCGGATCTGTGGGGTAACTCGAGGATCCCCTATATTTTGAAGATATTCTTTGTGGTTGTGATGTCACAACAATCATTGTTTCAAACTAGGCTGATTTTGCAGCCTTTATGTATGTAATGTTCAGTTCACTCGTTCTTATTTTAAAGGGAAAGTGTTTATGAGTGAATAAATTAGGCAGAATCTTCAGAGAAGAGTTTGCAGTGTAATGTGCTGTCTCGGTCTGTAACACACTGCAGTGGATAGTGAGCGCAGTTGAGAAGGTTATTGGTGTGCTCCTGTTCCCCCAAAGGAAGTTTTCCAAACACGCTGCTTCAACAGAGCCAGTAACATTGTGAAGGACTGTTCGCAGTCATTACACAGACTCCCTTCTACCGTCTGGCAAATTGTATTGAAGCTTCCACTCTGGTTCTGTGAAAACAGCTTCATACCACAGGCCAACAGGGACCTGAACGCACACAAACGCACATAAATTCATTTAAATACTTTATAATATCAGCTACCTCAATTTATACTATCAACTACCTCACTTTATACTACCAAGTACCTCACTTTATAATTTCAGCTACCTCACTTTATACTATCAACTAACTCACTTTTTTAATATCAACAACCTCACATTTTTAATATCAACAACCTCACTTTATACTATCAGCTACCTAACTTTATAACAAATACCTCACTTTATACTACCAACTATCTCACTTTATACTATCAACTACTTCACATTTTTAATTTCAACAACCTCTCTTTATACTATCAACTACCTCACTTTATACTATCAGCTACCTAACTTTATACCAACTACCTCACTTTATACTACCAA
>JBBKCR010148185.1:3461-18726 GCA_037577295.1 Ladigesia roloffi
GTTGGTTTCTACCATTGTGTCCTTGAGCAAGACCCTCAGTGTCTCCAGAGGAACTGTCCCTGTAACTAATGATCGTATGTTGCTCTGGATACGAGCATCAGTAAAATGCACCTTTATTGCCCTTGTGTTTATATTTTACTCCCTTGCTCTCTTTTCTCTCTGTGTATTTTGTCCTGTCTGCACTTGTGTGGTTTCTGTTTTTCTTCCTGTGCTGCTTCAAGATCCTTAAGGAAAATTGTTTGTTCCCCCTTGTTCTGTATGTGTGGCTGAAATGATAATAAACCTACTTGACCTGAGTTAACTTGACCTGAGTTGGTACACTGGAGGTTTTAAAATGCTTGAGTTTGCATTTAAAGGAATTGATGAGCTGGGTCTCTGCAGTGTAAACAGTGAGGTCATCCAGGGTTAGTCCAGGTCAACCCATGGCATAGATAAGACCAACTATTACATGAGCGTAAATCTGGCAGTTGGCACAGTGCGTATGTGCTGGATGTACACGGGCAGATTGTACTGGAAGTGTGTTTGTGTTGGGGTGATTGAGGTCTCCTCCCAGCTGTGGAGGGGGTTGATCACTGACTGGCAGAGCCTCTGGGAGATGCAAAGCTGGGTGGAATCTAAGCTGATTTAACTGGATTGAGGGGGTTAAACTGTAATGAGAACAAGCTGCTCTAAATTTGACAAACATACACACAAACACACACTCTCACATCATGGTTGTTCCAAGTCTGGGGGCGGCGAAGACCATTCCAAATCTTTTCTTATTGGAGTTCAAGCTAGATTTATTTTGTTCTTCAGCTCCTTCTAAGTGTGTAGATGTTTAGCAGAATCCTCTCCACATTTTCCTTCACCAGCTACTGGCTGTCACACTGCCCAGAACAGTAATAGATTAACCCTGATTCAGTTGGCAAGTTGTTCTTTTATTGAAATACTTCACTTTTTTAGTGATATCCAGGATATTTAGTGAGGACACAGCACCTGACTCTAAACAGCCAGAGTGTGGAGTTGCATAATTCCGTTGCTGGCTTATGTAAAGAGATTACAGTTAAGGTTTCCTTCTGATGACCTTTCCATGCCGACCTTTCCACTGAGCTGCACAGTGGTCCAGTTAATCACCATCTCTGTGCAAAGAAGGCTCCTGTAGATCCTGGGCAGTGATGTGGGGGTTTTGCTTTGTATTCCTCACCAGTTTGATACTTTCTAGGTATTATTACAGATCTTTCCTCGAACTTAAGAGTTTAATGTGCTTGTTCAAAATTAAATGTGTATTTTGTTGATTAAGTGGTGAAGGCCTAATAAATGATTTTTTTTTCTAAAAAGCACTTAAAAGCACAGGTTAACATGGTCTTAGCAGTGGAAAGAGTCGCATTTCTGTATTAGTTCCTGTTGAGAACCTGTTCCAAATTGGAAAATATATGACTACAGATTGTACTGTCGGGTGCCTCCAAGGTTTCCTATTTGTAACTATGTCGCTGTTTTTTAGCAATGTTGCTGGTTTAACTATTTTTAGTAATGCCGCAGTTTTAGCAATTTTTTGTGATGTCCACGAAGTAAAAACTCGTATGACCTGAAATTCTGCATTTTTGACGAGAAGAGGAAGACGTGACCCAAAGCTTGGCTACATTCCACACAGAAGGATGACTGAAGTGCCGCTTGAAGTGTCTGTAAAATAATCGTTTCCGGTATTTGATACTCTACTAACCGAGTGGCACGTCAGCTACCGTGGCTAAACATCCCATGTTAAATTCGCATTAGTGCTATTCAGGCAGGCTTTGTAACTTGAATCATTTTGGAATTATGATTTAGTCAGTCAATCTAAACTTCATAGTACAAACCTTGTACTTTTTCTAATGGAATTTGAATCAGAAACTTAGAACTTTGTTAATCCCAAATGAAATGGCCTCAGTTAAGTGGTTTATTAGTAGCAGAAATACTGGTTTGAAACTGTTATCTGCCATAATGGAGATCAGGAGCAGTGCAGTAATACTGATTGGGCGATAAGAGACTGCACATAGAAAGAGGACAAAAACACTGCATGCAGTGGCTGTAAAAAGATCATTTCCAGTGCTCCAACCGAGCGGCATGTTTGCTGCCGAAGGTAAACGTCCTATGTTGCAGTAACATTAGTGCAACACAGACAGGCTTAGCCGACCTTTACACACTAAGTAAACGTAATTGAAAACCAGCGCTGTACAAATATTCCCTCATGCTCACTTTCAGCAGAAGAACTGTTGATCTTATGCGCCAGGTTTATATGTGCTTTAAGCTTATTCAAGTGTTGTTTGGCATAAAGGCTTGTTTTTAGTTTATTAGTCAGTTTTATGTTTGTTTTCCAAGTTGTATTAAAGAAAATGTATTTCAACATGTTTCGATGTTGTTTAGACCATGTAAAGATGCTGGAAACCTTGTACGGCTTCTTATTTTTTCACACTGACATTTGTTAATGGACATGATGTCCTATGTAATGACTGTAGACACAGAGACGAGAACAGTATAAAACCATTATGCTGTATTTATAAATGCTGTATATAAATACTCTATCTGAGCAGATGAAGGCTGATCAGCGGAATTGATAACAATACCCGTCTTATCCATGGTCATAGATATACAGATAGGCAAGTTAATGTTTTTAAAGAGCTGGATTTTGCTCTCACTGTCTGAAATTCATGAACATTTCATATACAGACTTTACAAAATACTCAAAAGAATATTTTATTAAGAACAAGTTTCATGTTGACTTTTGAAATGTACTCGTCTAATGTTATTACATTCATACCATTATTTGGGGGCATTTAGTGCCCTTGTACAGCTGTTTTATGGAACAAAAATGTTGAATTGGGTGCGTTTTTTTGCTCTTTGCCCCTGGTTGTTTTTGCTACTGAGCTTGTCAGTTTGATTTTTCACAGCTGGGACACTTATTTCACACCGATTCCTATTTTGTTTATGGATGTGCTTGTCTGGCTTTAGGACTATTATTGTCCTTGTCCTTAAATCACAGTTTCTCAGATAAAAATGTTCTAAAGGCCAGTGAGTAATATAGAATGATATGTAGCTCCTATTTGCCATATGTGTGTGGATATATAAATACATATATATTACTGATTTTGAAAAAGTCATCTGAAAGATGGAGTTGCTAATAAAGTTATGTTAATGAGAACTGTGAGGGTTTTTGAAAGATCTCTTTAGTTTTTGAAGATCTCTGGACTCGGCGATGACTGCCTGCTCCCAGCAGCCATGCAGGAACGTCGCCAAGCGTGTGTCGTGATCATTTCAAATACATCTCTAAGTAATGCTGTGACTGCTGGTACAATATCATTCTGACTTACAGTGGCTTTGACAGCCCACTTATCTGCCTGGCGTTGGTGCCCAAGCTGCTGCCAGCAGGACCATAAAAGGCATTCCTTTGAACATTTACCATGTAGACCCAACATTAAACTAGTCTGGTATCAGAATACAGATCATTTAAAGGAAATGTTGATGCACTATGAAATGGCACGGATATTGATTTGAAGGCACAACTTTCCGAGGGTGAGTCGGCGGCAGGATGGTCCATTAATACCCTGCAGGACCGTGAAAAATCTCTGTAGCATAATTGCCAGCGATGTTACATACATTTAATTGATTTCACTTCAACAACCGTGTGAAATTGGATGCTTCACAAAGCTTGATTAATACTTTGCAATTTGATGAATCAGTTTAGAATGCAGATTCAATGAGTCTACACTTTGTGGTACAAGCCGTGTTACAAACATGGCCTACGTTACAAATTGTTTCTGTCCGGCGGAAACCTCCTATGTCCAAAACGACTATTTTTCAGGAAGCTGAAGCTTAATAAATGAATACAGTGTCATCAAAATTGGTATAATATTTTTCAACACTTATCATTGGTTATTAATTTCTAAACTTTACAGACCCATGTGGAGACTGACCAATATAGTATTTTATGGAAGAAAAAAAACAAAGACCACACAGGGACAAGAACAATGTAAAATCAACCAAAATATGAAATTCACTATGCTATATACACAAATCTATATACACAGATAAGCAACTTACACTTTATTAGTAACACAAATACTGGTTTGAAATGGTTCTTTATTGCACATTATAGATGTAGATCAGTAATATTGAGGTATGTCACAACCATTCAAATGTTAAAACTATTGCACAGACTAATAGATACTGCACATAATTAAGCACTCAATAAGAAAACTGCAGGTAAGATATTTGAGCTTAGGTTTGCTACAGTGAAATAAAGATGTAAGAGTACAAGGAAGTTCAGTAAAAGCATAAAGTTTCCAAAAAACAAGCCTGTTCAGACTCTGAGATAAAGTTCCAATCAGCAATGCGGGCATCATCATCTCTAAAATCCTTATTATATATGGGACCTTCACTATAATTTATTGAAAACTTCAAATCTTCTGAATTCAGGATTTTTGAACATAATTTTGTAAAATGTCTTTTAAATTTGGATTTTGGGGTTTAAATTTGAAAAGACATAAACTGAAATTAATGAAACGTTCCCCGAACCTTCAGCAGTGCAACCTAAGCTTCTGAACATTTAAGACTGAATAACTCTTGGCATCATTCAGATTTAACCCAATTAAACAGAGAAACTATTGGAGTCAAACTCTGTTATGACTTGTTAGTTCCAGAACAAATGAAAATGCCCTTATTATATCTATCTGTGTACGTTGTTGAGGATTATCAGTCATTATCGGGAGTAATTACTTCAGGTTAGAGAATTTGCCCCAATAAAACTCCCACGTGTGAGGCTAAACTCATCCTGTGGTGGTCTCAGGATGACCACTCGGGTGGTTCTGAACACGAAGAAATAAAATCATCCGCTGGTTCTTCTGAAAATTCTGTGTATCTGTATGAGACTGAAGCGCTGGTCTGTTAGTGGTGCTCCGTTTTGGCTTCAGTGTGAAGCGTCTGGGCTCTTGCATGACCCTAACATGTCTCTTGTTATCCGGTCTATTGAATGCTGATGAAATTTGTGAAATAAGGCTGCAATTCCTAAAAAAATCTTATGAAACCTTCCGATTTTACATTAAGTGACCATGTGCTTCAGGACATATTTAGAAGTGTGTCTTGCTGAAGCTTTTGTCCGGTTCCAGCCATTTCACCCAGGCGTCTCATGCTGTGCCACTTCAACATGCATCTGTTCATGGTTCTGCACCGCTAGTGATGCTGGAGCAGAGTTGATGTTTAAAGTCATAGGTGGTTCTAGACGAGGGCCAGGGTGGGCCAGGGCCCCATAGGATTGCTCCTGGCCCTCATTATGGCCCCTGCACTGAACAGCCAAATTATAAATTTCTTATTGCTGGCTTGAAAAATGAAACTAACGCTATGTGTGTTGTAGACGGGCTCCTTAAAGCGCTACACACACACTGACACCCCAGCTCTTGTCTCAGACCTTCCCTACAGGTCTGGATGGAGTGAACGCTCAGTTTGTGACCTCTGGAGTGAGCTTTCTTTAAGAAAGCTCTTATTTAACAGCCATTATGGCATCCATCTTCAGGTGTTTTGAGTATATATGCTTTTTGTTCATTTCTCTTGAAGAATTTCATAACGATTATTAAATATTCTCCACAAGAGGGCGATAGAATTTTTAAAAAATGCGTACCTTATTGAACCCACACCAGCAGGATGACAAATGCAATTACACAAAAAAAGCATGTGTAGTAAAAGACCTGAAGCACACTTTCCAAATAAACACAAATGCTCATTATATTCAAAGATGCAGCATTGGAATGTGGTTTCTTTATTCAGTAGGATGAATGGTGCTTAAAGTAGGCTAAATAAAATGCAAAAATTGGCCTCAGGAGAATTTTATGTCATTGGTGTTTAATAACATTGCAGTGTTCTTGTGTAATATTACTAATTAGTTTCCATAGACAACAAGCAGTGGACCAAGTGAGTTTATAAATAATGCTAATTTGCTCTGGTTTAGAGCAAATGTAATAAAATATAACAGAACATGAAATTAAAGGCTAATACAGGGGTGCAAGAAAAATGGCCTTTGCCCTGTTTGGCTGTACAAAAGTCTGAATCAGAATTGGCAATTTAAATTAATAATAATTTCACCTCTTATTCATTTTTTGGAAAATTAGAAAAATTTCTTGCAAATCTGGGATTTTATCTGAAGTGCATTTGATGAAGTTTCAGTCTAATGATTCCATCTGGCTCTGTTATTCTGTAGTCATGGCCAGACCTTGTCATGCAGGCTATTTTTGTGTCCTGAACTTCATTTAATTAGTGCATCAGTGCAGTGGTGAGTGAAGCGTTATTTTTTTTACTTCAGTGCCTTTATCAGTGCGGGCTGTCCTCCAATCTGCTGGTGTACGTGCCATGCCGTCCTCACACAGTCTTCCCCACTGTAGAGCCGCGGCGCTACCCTGCTGCTACCTCGGGTTCAGTTTGTGACAAGTTTCATTTATTCCCACAGACTGCAGCCCACGGGGGGCAGGAGGGTAAATGGCAGCAACTCTCTGAGGAAAAGAGCCTGGCAGGGGCTCAAGAACCTCCCACTTACCCCATACAGGTGGGATAGAGGGAGCAGGAGTCCTGGTGCGCACGTGTGTGTGTGTGTGTGTGTGTGTGTGTGTGAGTCGTCCTCAGTCTTCCTCAGTTCTCACATAAGGAGCTCACACTGGGATGAGAGCGAGTGCCATGCCCACATTCACTAGAAGAACCTGCCAAGTTCAACTTTCTCTCTCTCACTCCCTTTCCTTAGCGATCGCTCTCACTCTTTCTCTGTGACTAACAAGATCCTGTACCATTCAGTGTGATGAGTTACCTGCCCACAGATCCAACGTGTTGCTCTGTCTAGCTGAGATCTGAAGTGTGGGAATAAGACTAATAGTGTGAGTCAGCTCGTGCTTCTCAGACTCCCATTAATTCTGGGTAAAATTGCTGCTGTGGTCCCAGTGGTCAACAATCGGCTTCTTACAAATTCTGGTCATGTCACCCTGGTCACAGTCATCCTGACACGTGGCCCTGTGAAGCCACAATAGAGGCGAACTCATAACCTCTGTGTGCCATTAAATCTGTCTCGACCTCCGGTATCTTTGTGCTATGATTTCATATTCCACACAGAAGATCTTGAGGAAAGGCCTGCATGGCTCCGCACTAGTGGAATGGCGAGAGATGGCTGCTGGATCTTCTTTTTCCCATGTGTCTTTTTTGGCTTTTGATGTATCTTGAGGGGGGCGGGGTCCATATGGGAGCAAGTACTTTTGTTTGTTTTGCCATTTTCTAACCAGGTCTGACGTCAAGGACAGAAGGTAGAAACTCAAGTAGTCCTGCTCTGAAACAAAAACAAGAGAGATTAGAGACTTAATGAGGTGGAGCTGGACTAAACAGAGGTTACTTCATGTTGAGAAAGGTGTTTTTTAGCTACTGAAAGGCTCAGAGTGGACGAGAGGACAGTGCTCAAACCAGTTTGTTTTTGATGATTCTCTTGCTATAATTTATTTCATACAGGTTAGCACTCTGCAGAAATGTGTTTTTCCTATTTTAAGAACTGACTGGAGTAAAATATTATTAAGCAAATTTTCTTTTAATAAGACAGCTAAACAAGGGAGGTTTTCTGACTGCACTGGCAGATAATGTTGCTTGATTCTGGTACCTCTTGTTTTTATTTTCCTTTTTTTGTTTTTTACAATAATTTTTTAGCAGTGCACCTTCTTCACTGATTTCAGAGCAAAATTGCAGACATTTTTGTTATTTAATATGTTTTTCCATAGTTTTGAAGATGTCATGACCAAAGGCTGTCACACTCTGCCCCGTTGTTGTGTCTGACTTGTCATCCCTTCCATCACCAGTTTGTTTTTCTTGTCTCTTTTTTTCCCAACCGGAAGCCACAGGTGGCTCTGGCGCCGCAAGCATGAAAACATTTGAGGGCAAACTTGGCTCCGCCCCCATGACGGTGTAGATGTGTGCGCTAAGCAGAGTGAGTGAGGTAATTAGCCAGCGGATCAGATGAGTTGTGGGAGCGTCTGACCCTCGGGGGCCGAAAGGTGTCTGCACTTCTGAGCCAATTTAGAGTGCAGAGAGAGGAACCAACACCTGCAGCCCTCACCGGCCACAGCTCGCCTCCTGCTGGTCCCGAGTGGTCCAGCCCGCCACCCTGCAGCGCCTTAAATAAGGAAGGCAGAGTATAATGCTTATCAGGCCTCGGAGGCTTACGCGCCGTCCACTGTGAGAATGTTGTAAGGCAGGTGTGGATGCTGGACTCTGTGCTGGGGTTTTGTGTGGGTGTGGCTGTGCTGCTACAAGCAGGTGTAAAAAGTAACAAGGATTGATACAAATTTTAAAGGTAATTCCATCAAATTTTCAAACATTCTGCACAATTCAAGAGATAGTTCACCCAAAAATTTAAAATTGATGTTTATTTGCTTACCCCCAGGGCATCCAAGATATAGGTGACTTTGTTTCCTCAGCAGAACACAAACGAAGATTTTTAACTTTAACCATGGCAGTCTGGTAGTCATTTAATGGAAGTGGATGGGCGTCAGACCTTTCAAAGTAAAAAAAACCATGCACAGACAAATCCAGATTACACCCTGTGGCTCGTGACGATACATTGATGTCTTAAGACGTGAAATGATCGGTTTTTGTGAGAAACTCAACAGTATGTATACCATTTTTTACAACCGTCTCGAGCCACCTATGTACGTGCTTTGGCGTAGTTTCCGCAAACGCAATACTGTTTTTAAAATCTGCGTTTGTGTTCTGCGTTTGTGTTCTGCTGAGGAAACAAAGTCACCTACATCTTGGATGCCCTGGTGGCAAATAAACATCAAATTTTCATTTTTGGGTGAACTATCCCTTTCAGTCACTGAGGTGGAAGCAAAGTTTTGGTGTGAAGAGAAACACACTGATCATGATCTTTTTACCATAGTGCTTATGTTCTCCAACCGTGTGTTGAAAGATGCGACTAAAATAAATTATGATTGAGGTGAGAGAGGGGGGGAATGAGAGACAGAGAGAGGGAGAGGGAGGGAGGGAAAGGGAGAGAGAGGGAAAAAAAGAGAGGGAGAGAGAGATAGAGAGAATGAATATAAGGTGTATCACCACTATTTAAAGTCGTTTCCCTCGAACAGAAATCCAGCCACTCTGAATGATTTTACATCTTGAATGGTGAAGAAATATAGAAAAACAAAACTCTCTTTTAATTTGGGAAAGATTCACAGGCAAACAGAAAAATAACAAATGGATTTGGATTCAGGCTATCTTGACAGGCTGCGGATCCTCAAATAATCTTTTTGCTTCTGAATGCATCAGCGAGGCCGAGAGCGCTGACACTACTTGGGGTATACTTTTTGCCAACTGTCTATTTGGCTCATTGTGTTTTTCTCCACTGACCAGTCCGAACTGCTGCTGATTGTGGTCAGTAAATTTCCATTTGAAGGTCCCATATATAATGGATTAAATGACTTGTGCTGTGTAAACATTGTTAAAGTTTCAGAACCATGTTTGGCTTCGTATTGTTTGTAAAAACAGGTTGAGTTTGTGATGGCTACCATGCCCCGGACAGGAATATATTTAAACAGAACTGTAGTAATTGTTCTGCATTAATTCAGATTAACTCTGACTGCACTGTCATTGTCATTACACCAGGTCATTGTGTCATCTATGGTGCAAAAGTCTATGTTGTCTATGGAAATTGCTTAAAGCCATTTTCCTTAGAGCATTATCATTTGTCTTTCTGGGAGCAAAACATTAGAATAAATGCAAACAAGCAGTACCAAGATTTGTTTTGTTTGGAATAAAGTAGTTGATAGTGTGTGAGCTGGTGAGGAGAACACAGGTTCAGTTCCAGATTCTACCCCGGTTCCTCCATCTGATGTTTGGATTGTGAAACTCCATCAGCAGCTCCTGATTTAATTTAATGAAGGACTGATTGAGTCAAACCAGGTTTCTGATGAAACTACAGTAATATTGGGCTTCCACATGAAACACACTGTCCTCAATGAACCGCCTCCCCACTCCACATGCTGAGCCCTCAAGTCGCGCATGCACGTCACCCATAGGGACTATTTGGCACCAAAAATCAACATTCTAATATCATGATTGGGCCTGCTTTCTCATTGTTACCTGGTCAAAATTGAGGCAAGCTACTCTGAGCGAGTTTCCGAGTTCAGCCTGTTTCTGTACTTTGTTTCTGTGACTGCCAAATGAGAAAAGCGTCTATCTCAGATCTGTGGAACAGAAAAGTGAGATTGATTTAACTGTGTCTCACTCAGAGGGGGAGCCAAATCTCGACTGTAACCTTGCATCGAATGGGAGATCCAGAAGTTTATCCTGGACCACAGGGGCCGATCACTCTCTAGATGGGGAGATCAGGTCTCGTATCGGGTCGAGGTGACGGGGCGGGCGCTCCTCAGACCTGCTCTGACTGTATTTTGATTGGTGCAGATGGGAGGCTTTTTAAAACATCTTAATTTTTCTTTGTAAGGATTTCCTTTCCTGAGTGGTGATAATTAGAGATCCAGTGTGAAGTTACTCAAATTAAGGTACGCTTTTCACTGTGAAGACTGAAAACTGCCACGCATTTGCCTTGTTATTTGTATCCTTTTTAGTTTTATTTTGCGTATTTAGTTACAGAAATGTGAGAAAAACACACACTCACTGTCTACTGTTGTTTAAAGGGGACATATGCAAAACGCACTTTTTTAAAAACAAGTTATAAGAGATTTATGGGATACAAAATAGGTTCATAAGTTCTTTGCACAAAAATTGTACAAAATCATTCTCACACAAAGAGATCTCACCAGCTCTATTCTTTACAATTTCAGGCCCTTTCAAAATGAGCTGTTTGAATGGCAAGCCCATTGTGATATTATACCTGGCCAATTTGCATAGAACCATCCCTCATCTGTCAAGACTTCACCCACTAGATTAGTTGAAGTTCTGCCATTTTCTCTGCTAGTTTTACAAGCACGCATAAGACGCCAAGCTCTATGGATACAGGCAAAAGGCAAGTCACCATGAAGTGATGTGCTGTTGCTGTAAACAACAACACAAATCCCCCCACTTTCTTCCAGAAAAAGAACACCGAAGGACAGCACGGCTTCATTTTCATTGGCCATGCCCCAGCAACCATTGGTTTTGCATAAGGAGCCGTGAATAAGGAGCTAACTTCAGCGTCGTGGTGGGGGATATGAACCTACTGTCTGTGACAAGTCAACAGATGAGGGCGATATAAGCACTTTCAAATAATGACTTTTGTGTTTCTATTACACTTGACTTTGAAATAGCTTGTTTGTTTCGTAATCATGGGACAGCTTTTTTGTATGAAAGTGACAGAGCCCTGAAACGGCTTGTTTTGAAAGAGACTGAAACTGTCAATATTAAACCTTGTGAGACTTTTTATGTGAGAGGGATTTTGTGCCTTTCTTCCTTGTTTTTCTTTCCTACTTTGATCCCAAACTTCTGTGTTGGCCACAATTTCAGTGGGTCACTAATGCAAATGTTATAAGTGGATTTCAGATCCAAAATGGGACCATCATGTGTCCTGGACTCCTCTGTGGTCCTGTCATGAACCTTCACGTGGTTAAGGGCTGTGACTGGGGTGGTGTGGCAGACGGGCTAATTACGACCAGAGCTTGTTTGCTGATGCGGCGCGCCCTGTTGTGTCTCAGGATCAGCACCTGATTATTTATGAAACAATAAAATAAACATTGTAGGGTCTGTGCACAGCGGGGTGGCTTGGAGATGAGCTGTGCCGAGAGCTCGACTCGACTCGGCTCCTGAGCTGCTCGCTGTCTTTCGTCAAGGTTACAATCACACACCACCACACACACTCCTCCACCCACCCACAGCCAGGCCATCACACACACAAACTCCTCTCATCCAGCTTATCATATTTGCTTTAATGGAGATGGGTACTCTCGAGCCTAGATCCAGTAATCATTTATGTGTACTTTCCCACACTTGCCCAAATGCACATGCTCTCATTTTTTAGGCCTACAGTGTCTACAGCACACTTAAGGACTTAAAGTTAAATTGAGATGTGCTTTGCAGCAAATCTCGCTGCGGTTACTGTTAAGGCAATGAGCAGAAAATGGTCGCGGCGCTCTGAAAGCGCTCCACATTTGTTTGTTAGGGAAAACAGCGACATTCTTTATACCGCAATGCACTGTGCGGCTCCTCGCGTCCGAGTAATCCTTTAAATCACATTACACTCAGTACGGCTGCAGCTCCGGCACACACTGATCTCGCATCGGGGTCCAAAGTGCTAAAGGCTGCTGTAATCGGAGCTGTTTGCTGCATATGACACTGATGTTGACTTATTTTCAGGCACCTCACTGAGATTTAAGTGGACTTCTATTTCAGGTGCTTATTCCAGGCCATCAGGCTCCATTTGCCTTTCAGTCTGTATTATTTTCCCTCCTATAAGGGCTTAGTCAGCCTGAGAGAGAGCAAGGACAGGTTTAGAAGGGGGAGGAGGGGGACCTGCTTGCATGCAAAATACTACCTAATAATAACAAGTCATTAAAGAAATATTTGAAAGTGTTTTGACATATTTCAAAGTATTTAGTTGGTGTGAACTGGTTACAATAAACAAAATGCAGCTTCAAAACTGTCAGAAAACTTTTTCATGATACTTGCAGCTTTGTAGTGTTCTAGAAGTACTGATGATGCCAGTGATTTACTCAAAAGTGTGTTATGATCGTTTATTTTGATGATTTGTCATGATAATGATAACATATCATCTTACGATCTGTCCCTAAGTGAAGAGACAGGGAGGAATAGTGTACCCAGACACAGAAAGGCAGAAAAAATGATATTCTGATGACACTTTGAGACAAGAGCCTGGTTGTATCGAGACTACCAACGCTGCCGTCGCTAATGGCAGGACGTACAAAGGACATCAAGGAAAGGCGGGGAATGGTTTTATACAAAGGAAGAGTAAAAATGAGCCGAAAGATAAAGAGATTGGAGTGATCAGAGAGGGTGAGCGGACTGCGAGAAGGGATGAGAAGCTGCTAATGCAGATTTAAGTTGTCATTTATTTTCACAGCGTCACGGGTTTGAAATCTTCTAAGTGACTGTAGTTGTCGCTCCTCACCTTTAGAAGATTTGCAGTCAGTAGGGCCATATGAGGGCATAAGCACCTATTAGCCATAACATTAAAACCACCTGCATAACATTGTGTAGGCGCACCTCGTTCAGAAAAAGCAGTTCTGATGCTTCAAGAGATTAACTCCACAAGACATCTGAAGAAGTGGTGCTTAGCTGCGCTGTGGAGCCTCCATTCATTACTGGTTTGTTGAGCAAATCCCACAGATGGAATATGGAGCCAAAGTCATCACCTCAAACTCTTTGTCATGTTCCTCAAGCTATTGCACAATTTTACAGAGTCCATTATCTTGCTGAAAGAGGCCAGGGCCATTTTAGGCCAGTGCCACCTTCCTGCATTGTTCCAGGGTCCAATTTTGATGCTCACATGCTTATTGTGGGTGTTTTCAGCTCTGGACAGGGGTCACTATATTAACTTAGAACAATCTTTTGGGGCTGGTGGATTGATGGTTGCCCCTATGATCAGTAGGCTACGAGTGGCACCACTGAGAGGCCCTTTTGAGAAAAGTACCGCCCCCACACAGCCACTGCCAGAAGCTGTTAACACACTGTCGTGCCGTGGCGTGTTCACACGTGTCAAAATGTTCCTGTTGATTCACTTCGGCTCTGCAGCTCCAGACACAGGTTTGCAGCACTGCTGTGTTCTGACACCTTTCTATCTTGGCCAGCATGACCTTTTACAGCAGTCTGTGCTGCAGTAGCTCTTCTGTGTCCAACCTTTATTTCACATGCACAGCAGTGCGGGGCACCCATGACCCTGTTGCCGGTTCACTGGTTGTATTTCTTTGGAACAATTTTGGTAGGTTGTGAACACTGCATGCCAGGAACACTCTGCAAGACCTGCTCTTTTGGAGATGCACTGACCATCACAAACTGAGGCTTCGCAATTTGGCTCTTTTATCGTCATTCCACTCAGATCCTTACAGTTACCCATTTTTCTGACGTCCAACACATTAACTGCAAGAACTGAATGTCTGCTTGTTGCCTAATATTTCTTACTGCCTGACAAGTGCCACTGGAACCAAACAGTCAGTATAATCCCTTCTCCTGTTACTGTTTTTAATGTTATGGCTGATTGGTGACAACATTTTTATGTTCAGAATTAGTTTCATAGTGAAACACAATATGAAGTTTGTTGGATCCTACAATAAAACAAAAATGTAAAACTGAGGCCAGTATGTCTAGTGCTTTTTTGTTAAGGATATGCTATATACATACATATCTGTGATGATTCATCAAACTCTATCAAAGCTATACTAGCCTTTCAATGCAAATCTTTCTTATCGTCTGGTCATTTTAAATATTTGTCATTTCTTAGGCATGTTTGCTCTTTTATTGGTCTGGTACTGTCCGCTTGCATTCTGAGAATTGGTTATGTGGATTCCTGCCATTTGTATTTGATGTATGAAATATAATTATCATTTGCAGATTGTTTTGTTTTTGAAGACTGACCAGATTCATTATTGTTTTCATACATTGCAGTAGATGCATTTTTTTTCCTTTCTAAGAAAAAGATCAAGCTACTGAATGCTACTTAGAGAATCAAATACCAAAATATAAAATACTTCAGTAAGCTAATGAGTCAGACAAGCCCCAATAAATAATAATACATTTTGTCTGTCAGTGGCTTTCACAGCTCTCAAGGTCACAGAAAAAAAACATATATACAAATTTAAATACAAACAGACAATTTAAAGACAATTAAAAACACATCAATGAAAGTGGTATGAGTCGTGGGATACGCTAATCTGACCAGAAGAATTTTGTGTATAGATCTAAAGATGGGCGAGGACAAGGTGGTTCGGAGCTTGAGTGGGAGAGCGGGGGTAGGGGGGGAGGTGGGCGTGAGGTGTGCAGAAGAGAGAACCAAAGAAAGAGCAATAGGTTTATTTATGTTAGGGGTGTTGATAATAATCACATAATCGATGCATCGCGATGGTGATGTGGACGATTCAGCATTATGGGACATAATCGATTATACCATGACGTTGCTTTATTTAAAAAATCGAATTAAAAGTAGTCCCATAGCACTGCATGAGGGAGGAGGTCGCTCAGTGGTTAGGATACTTGAATCTGGACCATGAGGTCCTGGGTTCGAGTCCTACCCCTAGCACAACCACTGGGTCTCTGAGCAAGACCCTTAACCCCAAGTTGCTCCAGGGAGACTGCCCCCTGT